>PVKP010009541.1:0-67944 GCA_004027715.1 Plecturocebus donacophilus
GTTTACTCCGCACCAAGAGGCGCCGGCAAAAAAGCCGCGCCAGCCAAAAGGGTTGTGCTGGCGACCCGCGGGGCTCCTCCGCTGGGAATGTCCTGGTCCGTGGGCAGCAAAAATTTATCAGTAAGTGTGGCGTCCACTGGCTCTCTGCGCTTTTACTGGGAGCTGCAATCCTGAGCTGCTAGTGATCAGCCATCTTGGATCTCTCTCCCTTTTTTTTAGCTTTGATTTCTGTTTTTATTGCACTGTGGTCTGACACTGTGGTTGGTATGATAGTAGTTTTTCTTGAATTTGCTAAGGATTGTTTTATGTCCAAGTGCATGGTTGATTGTAGAGTATGTGTCATATGAAGCTGAGAAGAGTATATATTCTGTTGTGTTGGAGTGGAGAGTTGTAAGTGTTTATTAGGTCAATTTCCGCAATTGTTGAGTTAAGGTTTTGAATATCTTTGTTAATTTGCTGCATTGATAATCTGTCTAGTACTGTCAATGAGTTGCTAAACTCTCCCACTATTATTGTATGCCTATCTAAATCTCTTCATAGGTCTCTAATAACTTGTTTTATTAATCTGCATGCTCCTATATTGGGTGCCTAAATATTCAGGACAGTTGGATCTTCTTATCGAATGAAACTTGTTACCATAATGTAATGTTCTTCTTTGTCTTTTCTGATTTTTGTCATTTTAAAGTCTGTTTTGTCTGAGATGAGGATAGCAACATCTGCTTTTTCGGTATTACATTTGTTTAGCAGATTTTTCTCTATTCCTTTACTTTGAGCCTATGAGTGTCAATGCATGTTAAATGGGTCTCTTGAAGACAATATGACATTGAGTTTTGCTTCTTTATTCAAGTTTACATTCTTTGCCTTTTCATTGGGGCATTTAACCTATTTACATTCAATGTTCATATTTATGTGTATGCATTTGATCTTGTCATCATGTTGTTAGCTGATTACTATGCAGATTTGCTTGTGTGGTTGCTTTGTAATGCCATTGGCCTACCTACTTACATATGTCAAGAAAAAGAAAAAGAAATAAATGGCATCCTAATAGCAAAGAGAGAAATTCAAACAATTGTTATTTGTAGACAATATGATTTTATACCTAGAAAATTCCATAGTCTCTGCTCAAATGCTCTTTGATGTAATACACAATTTCAACAAAGCTTCAGGAAGCAAAATAAGTGTACCAAACTCAGTAGCATTCCAATACACCAACAACATCCAAGCTGAGAACAAATAAGAAACGCGATTTCATTCACAAGCCTCAAAAAGAATAAAATATGTAGGAGAAGAGCTAACAAACTGGGTGAAAGATCTCTGTAAAGAAAATCATCGAACCCTTCTTAAAGAAATCAGAGATGACAAAAACAAATGGAAAAGCTTCCTATGTTTATAGATAGAAAAATTAATATTGTTGAAAATGGCCACACTTGCCTAAGCAATTTACAGATTGAATGCTATTCCCATCATACTACCAATGGCATTTTTCATAGAGTTAGAAAATCTATTCTAAAATTCACATGGAACCAAAACAACCTGAATACCCAAAGCAATTCTAAGCAAAAAGAACAAAGCTGAAGGCATCACGCTACCCAGCTTCAAACTATACCACACGGCTACAGTAACCAAAACATCATAGTACTGGTACAAAAACAGACACATAAAACAATGGAACAGAATAGAGAGCCCAGAAATAATGCCATACTCCTACAACCATCTGATCTTCAAGAAAATCAACCAAAACAAACAATTAGGAAATAAATCTCTAATCAATAAATAATGTTGGCATAACTGACTAGTCATATGCAGAAGATAAAAACTGGACCCTTTCCTTATAGCATATATAAAAATTAACTCAATATTGATTAAAAACTTAAATCTAAACCAAAAACTATAAAAACCTTGGAAAATAACCTAGAAAATTCCATTCTGGTCACAGGACCTGACAAAGACTTCATGACAAAGAAGCCAATTGCAACAAAAACAAAAATTGACCTATGAGACCTAATTAAAGAGCCGAGCCTCTCCACAGCCAAGGAAACGGTCAGTACATGACAGCATACAACATACAGAATAGGAGAATATATTTGCAAACTATTCGTCAGACAAAGGTCTATGTATTAATCTATTCTCATGATGCTAATAAAGATATACTCAAGACTGAGTAATTTATAATGAAAAGAGGTTTAACAGACTCAGGAGACCTCAGGAAACTTACAATACAATCCTTGGGAAAGGTACCTCCTTACAGGGTGGCCGGAGAGAGAATGAGTGCCAAGCAAAGGGAGAAGCCCTTTATAAGACTATCAGATCTTGTGAGAACTCACTCACTATTATGAGAACAGCATGGGAGAAACTGGCCCCATGATTCAATTATCTCCACTGGTCTTGTCCTTGACATGTGGGGATTATTACAGTTTAAGGTGAAATTTTGGTAGGGACACAGAGCCATACCAAATTATTCTGCCCCTGCCACCTCCCAAATCTCATGTTCTCACATTTAAAAATACAATCTTGCCCTTCCAACGATCCCCCAAATTCTTAACTCATTCCAGCATTAACTCAAAAGTCCAAATCCAAAGTCTCGTCTGAGACTAGGCAAGGCCCTTCTACCTCTGAGCCTAGGAAGTCAAAAGCCAGTTACTTCTTAGACAGAATGAGGGTGGAGGCAGTGGGTAAATACATCTATTCCAAATAGAAGAAATTAGCCAAAACAAAGGTGCCACAGGTCACATACAGGTACAAAATCTAATAAAGCCCTCACTAAAGCTTAAAGTACCAAAATTATCTCCTTTGACTCCATATCTCATATCCAGGTAATGCTGATGCAAGCAACAGGCTCCCACAGCCCCGGGCTGCTCCACCCCTATGGTTTTGCAGTGTACAGCCCCTCTCCTGGCTGCTTTCATGGTTGGCATTGAGCGTCTGTGGCTTTTTCAGGCTCTGTGGTACAAGCTGTCAGTGTGTATACCCTCTGGGGTCTGGAGGACTGTGCCTTCTTTTCACAGCTCCACTAGGCAGTGCCCCAGCATAAATTCAGTGTGGGGGCTTTGACCCCACATTTCCCTTCCTCACTGATCTAGCATATTTTCTTCATTAGTGCTTCATCACTGCAGCAAACTTTTGCCTGTACATTCAGGTGTTCCCATACGTCCTCAGGAATCTAGCTGGAAGTTCCCCAACCTCATTCTTGACTTTTGTGCACTTGCAGGACCAACACCTTGTGTAAGCCACCAAGGCTTGGGACTTGCATTCTCTGAAGCAACAGCCTGAGATGTACATTGGCCCCTTTTAGCAACGGCTGGAGCTGAAGCATCTGGGATGCAGGGCACTATGCCCCAAGGGTGCACAGAGCAGAAGTGCCATGGGCCCAGCACACAAAACAATTTTTCTATCCTAAGACTTCAGGCCTGTGATCAGAGGAGCTGCCATGAATGTTTCTGACATACCCTGGAGACATTTTCCTTATCATCTTTGTGATTAATATTTGGCTACTCTTTACTTATGCAAATTTGTTCAGCAGCTTGAGTTTCTCCAAGAAAATGGGTTGTTCTTTTGTATCACGTTGTCAGACACAAATGTTCCAAACCTTTATTCTCTGCTTCCGCTAGAACACTTCGCCACTTAGAAATTTTTTCTGCCAGAAATCCTAAATCATCTCTTCCAATTTCAATGTTTCAAAGATCTCTAGGGCAGGGACAAATGCCACAAGTCTCTCTGTTTAAAGCATAGCAAGAGTCACCTTTGCTTCAGTTCCCAACAAGCTCCTCATTTCCATCTGAGAACACCTCAGCCTGGACATCATTGTTTGTATCGCTGTCAGCATTCTGGTTAAGCCACTCAACAAGTATCTAGGAAGCTCCAAACTTTCCCACATTTTCCTGTCTTCTTCTGAGCCCTCTAAATTGTTCCAACCTCTGTCAGTTACCCAGTTCCAAAGTTGCTTCCACATTTTTTGCTACCTTTGTAGCAGTGCCCCACTGTCTTAGAACCAATAAATTGTATTAATTTGTTCTCACAGTGATAAGAGGACATATCTGAGACTGGGTAACTTATAAAGAGGTTTAATTGACTCATGGTTTCACATTGCTGGGGAGGCCTTGGGAAACTTACAGTAATGGTAGAAGGCACATCTTCATAGGGTGGCAGGAGGGAGAATATGTGCCAAGCAAAAAGAGAAGCCCTGTATAAAACCATCTGATCTTGTGAGATCTCACTCACTATCACGAGAACAGCATGGGGGAAATGGCCCCACAATTTAATTATTTCCACTGGCTTCTGACCTTGACCTGTGGTTACTATTACAATTCAAGGTGAGATTTGGGTGGGGGTACAGAGTCAAACCATTTCAGTTTAATATCCAGCACCTATGAGAAACTAACAAACAACTCCACTAAAAAATGGAAAAAGGACATAAATAGATACTTTTACAAAAAAGACATGGCCAAGCAGCATGGGTTAAAAAAAAAAAAAAAAAAAAAAAAGGTCAGTATCACCAATCATTAGAAAAATGCAAATTAAAACCACAATGAGATACTATCTCACACCATTCAGAATGGCTATTACTAAAAAGTAAAATCAAACAAAAAAAAATAGATACTGCGGAGATTGGAAAGGATCTACTTATGCACTGCTGGTGGGAATGTAAATTAGTTCAGCTATTGTGGAAAGCAGTTTGGAATTTTCTCAAAAAACTTAAAACAGAATTTCCATTTGACTCAGCAATCCGTTATTGGATGCATAACCAAAGAAACAGAAGCCTTCCTGTACACAAACAATAGACAAGCAGAGAGCCAAATCATGAATGCACTCCCATTTACAATTGCTACAAAGAGAATAAAATACCTAGGAATACAGCTAACAAGGGATGTAAAGGACTTCTTCATGGAAAAGTACAAACCACTGCTCAAGGAAATAAGAGTGGACACAAACAAATGGAAAAACATTCCATCCTCAAGGAGAGAGTTCATATCATGGAAATCGCCATACTGCCCAAAGTAATTTATAGATTCAATGCAATTCTTATCAAACTACCATTGACATTCTTTACATAATTAGAAAAAAAAAACTACTTTAAATTTCATATGGAACCAAAAAGAGTCCATATACCAAAGACAATCCAAAGCAAGGAAAACACAGCTGAAGGCATTATGCTGTCTGACTTCAAACTATACTACAAGGCTACAGTAACCAAAACAGCAAAGTACTGGTACCAAAACAGACATATAGAGCAATGGAAAAGAACAGAGACTTTAGAAATAACACCACACATCTCAACCATCTCATCTTAAACAAACTGAGCAAAAACAAGCAATGAGGAAAGGATTACTTACTTAATAAATACTGCTGGTAAAACTGGCTAGCACTATGCAGAAATCTGAAACTGGATTCTTTCCTTACACCTTATACAAAAATTAACACAAGATGGATTATAGACTTAAATGTAAAACCCAAAATCATAAAAACCCTAGAAGGAAGCCCAGGCTATACTATTCAGGACATATGCATGAGCAAAGACTTCATGGAGAAAAGGCCAAAAGCAATTGCAATGAAAAACAAAACTGACAAATGGGCTCTAATTAAAGAGCTTTTGCACAGCTAAAGAAACTATCATTGGAATGAACAGGCAACCTACAAAATGGGAGAAAAATTTTGCAACCTAACCATCTGACAAAGGTCTAATATTCAGAATCAACAAGGAACTTAAACAAACTTACAAGAAAAAAACAGTCAAAAGATGGCAAAGGATATGAACAGACACTTCTCAAAAGAAGACATGCCATGAACAACAAACATATAAAAAAGAAAAGCTCAACGTATCACTGATCATTAGAGAAATGCAAATCAAAACCACAATGAGATACCATCTAATGCCAGTCAGAATGGCGATTATTAAGAAGTTAAGAAACAGCAATACTTTTATCCTATTGGTGGAATGTAAATTAGTTCAACCATTGTGGAAGACAGTGTGGCCATTCCTCAAGGATTTAGTACGAGAAATACTGTATGATCCAGCAATCCCATTACTGGGTACATACCCACATGATTATAAATCATTCTACTATGGAGACACAAATGTATATATGCTTATTGCAACAATAGTTACAATAGCAAAGACATGGAACCAATCCAAATGTCCATCTATGATAGACTGGATAAAGAAAATGTGGTACATGTACACCATGGAATACTATGCAGCCATAAAGAGAAATAGATCATTTCCTTTGCAGAGACATGGATGAAGTTGGAAGCCATCATCCTCAGCAAACTAACACAGGAACAGAGAAGCAAACATTAAATGTTCTCACTCATAAGTGAGAGTTGAACAATGAGAACACGTGGACACAGGGAGGAAAAAACACACACACTAGGGCCAGTTAGGGGATGAAGGGTGAGAAGAGGGAGAACATTAGGACAAATAGCTAATTGATGTGGGGTTTAAAACCTAGGTGACAGGTTGATAGGTGCAGCAAACCACCATGGCACATATATAGCTATGTAACAAACCTACATGTTCTGCACTTGTATCCCCAAACAAAACAACAATAAAAAAATGTACCTTAAAGACATAAGCATGCATGTGTTCATTGTGTTAATATTCACAATAGCAAATACATAGAATCAACGTTAATGTCCATCAATGGTAGAGCAGATAAAGAAAATATGGCGCATATATGCCATGGAATGCTCTGTAGCCATAAATAAGAACCATCCTGGCTAACACGATGAAAACGCGTCTCTACTAAAAATATAAAATATTAGCTGGGCATGGTGGCATGCACCTGTAGTCCCAGCTAGTCAGGAGGCTGAGGCAGGAGAATCACTTGAACCTGGAGGACAGAGGTTGCACACATTAATATATGTGATATAT
Organism: Plecturocebus donacophilus; assembly: GCA_004027715.1. Lineage (NCBI taxonomy): Eukaryota > Metazoa > Chordata > Mammalia > Primates > Pitheciidae > Plecturocebus > Plecturocebus donacophilus. Next base: position 6,869 of record PVKP010009541.1, read on the forward strand.
ATATATATATATATATATATATATGTATATCACATGTTCTCACTTTTAAGTAGGAGCTGAATGTTGAGTACATATAGACACAAAGACAGGAACCATAGCCACTAGGTCCTACTTGTGGGGGAAGATGAGAAGAGCATAAGGATTGAAAAGCTACCTATCAGGTACTATGCATATTGCCTGGGTGATGAATTAATTTCCACACCAAACTTCTTCAACATGCAATTTACTTGTTTGACAGATCTGCAAATGTGCCCTTGAATCTAAAATAAAAATTAAAAAAAAGTATTACCAAAAGGGAAACATTTTGTTACCAGTTCAATTTTTGTACTTGTTATTCTTTTTTCAGCTTTTCTGTTTCTTCCTGATTCAATCTTTGTAGGTTGTACATGTCTGGGCATGTATCAGTTTTCTCCAGTTTTCCTATTTGTTGGCCTATGGTCATTCATATTAGTATTTAATGATCTGTTGTGTCTTTGTGATTTTACTTGTAAAGTCTCTCTTTCTCTCTTTTTTTTTTTTGGTTTTAGTTATTTGAGTCCTTTCTTTGTTTCTTAATCTAGCAAAAAATTTGTTGATTTCATTTATCATTTTAAATGACCACCTTATTTTCTTGATCTTTTATGTTTTTAGTTCTCTATTTCAATTATTTCTGCTCTGATCTTTATTATTTATTTCATTCTGCTAATTTTGGATGTGGTACTGTGATGTGGCAAGGAAAATGGCTTCAGCCAGGCTAAAATGTAAGGGCTTCTCAGGCTCACAGGCTACGTGCAGGCTCACAGGCTAGTGATAAGGCATTACGATTAATCAGGCCAACGCCAGGTGCAGACACCAGCCTCATTTCAATGGAATTCAAGAACTCGCCGCTCAGGGTCACACGGACCCTGAGAAGAAAGCCCCTTGTCTCTAGCTGCTGGCCTTGGCTTCTGTACAATCTGCTTGCTTACTGATATTGGGAGTTTTCACTGTCTCTAACTGCTAACCTTGGCTTCTGTACAAACTGCCTGCTTGCAAAGATCCCCAGTCCCCCCCCCGCAAAGTGTTGTTTAGCATAAAAGCCCAGTTCTCCCTCAACTCGGGGCCACGGGTTGGAGAGACATGAGTCCTCCGTGGTCGCCAGCAATAAAGACCCTGCAATTCGTCATACTTTTGTCTTGGTGCTGATCTTCTTATCTCGCTAAAAATACAACAGTACATTCTTGCTTTCCTTGTTTCTTGAAGTGAATTGTTAGGTTCTTTATTTGAAATCTTTCTCCTTTTTGATGCAGGCATTTATTGGTACATTATTGCTATGCTGATTTTTACATAGAGTAATATTAGAGTAAAATTCCCTCTTTGAGCTTATTTTCCTCTATCCCATAGGTTTTGATAGGTTGAGTTCCTATTTTTACTTTTCGCAAGAAATTTTTAAATTTATTTTCTAATTTCTTTATTGACCCATTCGTCATCCTGGAGCATGTTAAATTTCCATGTGTTTTGTATTTATACAGTTTCCAAAATTCTTCTTGTTATTGATTTCTAGTTTTATTTCTTTGTAGTCTGAAAAGATGCTTGACAAAATTTTGATTTTTAAAAATTTGCAAAGACATGTTTTGTTTTCTAATGCATAGTCTAGTCCAGAGATGATTTCATGTGATGACAAAAAGAAAGAATGTGTATTCTCTTGCTGCTGGATGAAATGTCTGTTAAGTCTATCTGGTCTATAGCACTGTTTACAATAGTCATTTGTTGATTTTCTATCTAGATCTGTCCAATGTTGAGAATGGAGTGTTCGTAGAAGAATTTGATAGATATGTTGGTAAAAGTATTATGCTTTATTCTGTGTTAATGATGAGTTTAGATTATATATGTTGTCTGTTTTATTTTTGTCACTGATTTCAAATTTATCATAAATCTAATCATTTAATTTTACTAATGAAAAGCTATTTGGAACTTTGTGTTTCTTGCTTCTCTTAAACATTACCTTGTGAAAAAGCTAAAATTATTGTTTAAAAGACTGACAGTAGGGTGGAAAATAAGAGGAACTTGTTGTTGATAAAGCTCGCAATTAATTCTAAATATTTAAAAGTTGGTTTAGTAGTGAGTCATAGAGTAACATTGAGATACCATCTCACACCAGTTAGAATGGTAGTCATTAAAAAATCTTGAGATAACAAATGCTGAAGAGGATGTAGAGAAATGGGAACACTTTTACACTGTTGAAAGGAGTGTAAATTAGTTCAATCATTATGGAAGACAGTGTGGCAACTCCTCAAGGATCTAGAAATAGAGATACCATTTGACCCAGCAATCTCATAACTGGTTATATACCTAAAGGATAATAAAACATGCTGTTATAAAGATGCATGCACATATATGTTAATTGTGGCACTTGGAACCAACCCAATAGCAAAGACTTGAAACCAACCCAAATATCCATCAATGATAGAATGGATAAAGAAAATACAACACATATATACCATGGAATACTATGCAGCTATAAAAAAAGGATGAGTTTGGGTCCTTTGCAGGGACATGGATGAAGCTGGAAACTATTAATCTCAGCAAATTGACACAAGAATAGAAAACCAAGCACCACATGTTCTCACTTATAAGCGGGTGTTGAACAATGAGAACACATGGACACAGGGAGGGAAACATCACACACCTGGGCCTGTTGGTGGGCAGAGAGGCTAGGGCAGTGATAATAGGGAGTGGGGGTATTGGTGAGGGATTGCATTAAGAGAACTACCTAAGGTAGATGATGGGGGGAAGGATGCAGCAAACCACCATGGCAGGTGTATACCTATGTAACAATCCTACACAATCTGCACATGTACCCCAGAACTTAAAGTATAATAGAAAGGAAAGAAAAGAAAAAAAGAAAGAAAAAGCAGAAAGAAAGAAAGAAAGAAAGAAAGAAAGAAAGAAAGAAAGAAAGACAAGAAAGAATAAAGAAAAGAAAGCTTTTATTATTTGTTTAAATAATTTACAGTTAGAATAATTTATAGTTGGCATAGTTCTTTAATACCCAATTACTTTGAGTTAAACAAATGTCAAAATTAAACTTTTAAAATATGAGTATAAAAATATGAATATAAATAACATAAAATACTTTACTTTTTTTTCTCTATCCATTGTTGGTGAAAATATAACTGACTCTTGGTCTTAGATGTAGGCAAAGTAGACATTATAAGAAGAATGAAAGAAAATTATCTCACTCACCATATATTGCCACTGTCCAAGAAATAAATGTAGCTTCTCTTCTTGTTTTAGAGGTGGCAGAATGTTGCAGAAAGGCCCCTTCTTAAGAATATTCCTCAGTCAAATTCATTTTGGTATAAACTGCATTTTAGGTAAATGATTTTCTCATTCTTCCTCTGAAATTTGAACGATCATAATATGAATAATCACTTTCAAAAATAAGTGTTTTTATTTTACTTACTAGGCTTTTTCTGATTAACTTTTTTTCAATTAATGGAGCTCTGTGCATAGGAAGATAAATATATTCTAAAGTACTGGGTTTTGTGTCAAATTAATATATATGATTTATTAAAAATCTGAGAATGACCCGTAATCACGTGGGGTCAGAAAGCATAGCCAAAATGGTTTGTGTGGCACTACTTGACTCACCAACCCGTTGCTCTCGGGATTTTAAAATCATTTTTTGAACTCTTAAGGACACTGTTAACCCAAAACTAGCACTGTGTTCCTTGCCTCTGGATTTTATCTAAAGTTGCCTTATTTTCTTTCAAAATATTTACACAGATGATGATAACTGTAGATCAAAGAATAGCTTAGATGGATTTTAGCTAAATAAAATATTTTGTAAACAGATATTAGATTGGATTCTACTACTAAAACACATATTTATGAAATAATCACTGCAGTTAATGCACAACCTTTATTGCCATTTCTGAAAAGAGAATTTCAGAGAAGAGAAGAAGGAGGAAGAAACAATGAAAAAGTAAATATTCACAGGGCTAAACAAATTATGACTGGATCAAAACCCAACAAAATAGAAATATCAAACTAGTTATTTAGTATCCAGCTGAAAACAAATGTATTTGACTGACTTTTTACAAAAATCAATGGCTAAAGACCACTGGGGATAAATCTGCAGTTGAAAAGGCTGGATTTATACTAATTGCAGTGAGGAATAGTGCACACCATGGTGAACTCGAGTGTATGCCAGTAAGAGGGTATAGGATTTAGCTTATGTTTTAAGCAATTTGGGGAAACTTAAGAAAGCAGGGCTATGCTTAGAATTTAATGTTATCAGGAAGTAAGGCAATTCTGGTTTGATCTCTGAACAAAGATTATCTAGAAAGTGAAAAGCAAGTCTAGACAAAAATATTTGAGAATTAAGTAAATTAATAGATTCAAAGGGATTAATGAAAATTTTGCACAGTATAATTTGCTTATTTGTTTATTAGTCCCTAAGATTTTTGAAAATTACTTGAGACGTGCCTGTTTCTTAACCTGTATTTGTAAAAGTTCTTACAATCGGTAAAAAAATAAAATTTACTAATTCTTTGATTTTTTTTTTTTTTTTTTGAGATGGAATCTTAAAACGTCGCCAGGGCTGGGTGCAGTGGTGCAATCTCTGCTCACTGCAACCGTCGCCACCTGGGTTCAAGCGAGTCTCCTGCCTCAGCCTCCCAAGTGGCTGGGATTACAGGCGCCCACCACCATGCCCAGCTAATTTTTGTATTTTTAGTATACACAGGATTTAAACTCCTGACTTCATGATCTGTAATCACAGTCCTGGAATATAATATCTGCTATTTACTAAGGGTGAGATCTAAAATGAATTATCTCACTCACTAAACTTCATTTCCTGGCTTATAAAACGCCTCCCAAAGTGCTGGGATTAAATACGTGAGCCACCATGGCTGGCCTAATTCTAATTCTTAATAATATTTACATCAAATCAAAATTAATCCTTTCTTTCACAGAATGTGTTTCAGGTCTTTATAAGAATGGCAGTGTGTGACCTAACAAAAATGATTTAAATTGTTACTGTATGCTTTCTGTACAATACTGTATATAATGTGCAACGTATCAGAAACATTTGGAATTCTAGAGATATGAAAGACAAATATAGAGCTTAAATTATATCTCGAGGGTTGTTTCTGGAAATGGCACATGTTGCTCTTCCATGGTGAAGGATGACATTAAAGTCAGACAATCCTGGAATTTTATCTCTGCCATTTACTAAGGTTGAGATCTAAAATGAATTATCTCACTCACTAAATTTTATTTCTTGGCCTATGAAATGACATCTGTAACATTTACTTTACAGACAATTTTCGGGGAACTCATGAAATAATATATATACCATGCCTAACACACAGCACTAATTTCATGGTATCTATTATTTTATTAATAAGCATTTTATCATAAAGGGAGAATGGTGTAGGAAAAGGATGGTGGATATGCTTGTGATTTTCTGCTTCTTGGTGTGCAGAAATCACGATTTTGTATGCACAATGACCCTGTCCTGAATAAAAGGAGGAATGTGTTCTTTGGGTTTCATTCAATGCCACATTAAATAAGTGATGGCCTATCATTTTAGATTTAATTTTTTTCATGTTTTGCCAAATCTGAAACCAGAAATAGAGTCCCAGAAAGAACAATAACCTGCCCAGGTGCAGTGACTCACTCCTGTAATTCCAGCACTGTTGGATGCCAAGATGGGTGAATCACCTGAGGTCAGGAGTTCGAGACCAGTCTAGCCAACACGATGAGACCCCGTCTCTACTAAAAATACAAAAATTAGTGTGGTGTGGTGGTAGGTGCCTGTAATATCAGCTACTTGCGAGGCTGAGCCAGGAGAACCACGTGAACCCAGGAGGTGGAGATTGCAGTGAACTGAGATCCCGTGCCACTGCACGCCAGCCTGGTCAGCAGAGGGGGACTCCATCTAAGAAAAACAAAACAGTAACTTGATAGACTGAGCCTGTTGATTTTCAGCCTAAGCAAATCACCTACATACAACAGCCTGGGAAAGGTAATTCATACATATGTTTAAGTGTAATATTGATGTAATATTGATGGCCGAGTTTTCCACTTGGAAACACAATATCAGATTAATTCATAATCTGAACAATATCAGATTAATTCATAAAGTTACTTATCATTTGGATTTGGGTTATAATCTCCATACACAGCAATTGGAAACACAGTCCTGTAAACAAAGGAGTTCTTCCTTTCTCTATTCTTTACTTCTAGTATTCATGTATACATTCAACAAATATATTTTAACATGTATTATGTAATAGGAACAAATATGAGAAGTTTTACTTGAACAAAACGGATGAAGCTTTATGGAGTTCACAACTGTGTAGCCTCAAACCTTATATAGCAACACTGAAGGTAACTGTGTTATGGTATGGTAGCTGACCTACTCATAAAGAGAAAAACAATTGAGTAGAGAGAGAGAAAAAAAGTAAAGATATACACTTTTGTTATTCACCTTTTTGGGTAAAACAATTTAAAAGACAATAAATTACCTGTCTATGATCACTTTGGGCCTTTTCTATCTTTGTTGTCATAGATATGTATTACACAGAGATGTAGATATAGACCAACAACAGCTGCTACATAGATTTAAACTTATAATCAAAAGTTAACATCATCTTAAACAATTGTAAAAAATATAGGTATTTGAAAAGTTTTGAAGGAAGTATAATTTCAAAGACGAGTATCTTAGATAAGGCCTTCATCTTTTTTTTTCTTCATTATTACAATAATCTACTAACCAGTCTCCTGTCGCCTACTGGGATTATCTCCTTTTAATAAATTATTTAATGAAAAAATCTAATATCACTGAAAAAATCATCGTTATGTCAGCTTTAGCATAAAATCCTACATTAGCTTCCTTGAATCACCTTCATAAATCAAACATTCCTACTCTAGGCTTACACCTTGCCATTTCCCAATCAGATTCATGTCTTGCTAGAAATCCTAAATCAAGGCTTGCCGGCGGACTCTCTGCACTCTGTATTTTTTCTCACCAAATATAATTTATGCATTAGACTCAGTCTGGATTTTAGTTCTTCTATTCAGTTTTCCCTACTTTCATAGTACCTTGTCGTTGTTTCTTGTCCCACAGGCTAGATTAAAGACTTTCTAAACCTCTCATTGTTTTCCTCTATCTAGTACTCACCATAGTAAATTGCATTCCTCTACATTCAGTAAAGTTACAGGACATAAAATCAACATAAAAAAATCAGTAATATTTCTATATGCCAGCAGTGAACAATTTGAGAAAGAAATTTAAAAGTTATCCCATTTACAATAGATATAGATAAAATACCTAGGAAATAGCTAAAGAAGTGAAAAATTTCTACAATGAAAACTACGTAACACTGAAACAAATTGAAGAGGAAACAAAAAGTCAAAAGATATTCAGTGTTTCTGGACTAAAAGAATCAATATTGTTAAAATATCCATAAGTACCCTAAGTTATCTATAGATTTAATGTAATCCCTACAAAAATGCCAATGATATTCTTCAGAGAAATAAAAAAAAAATCTAGAATTTATATAGAACTACAAAAGACGCAGAATAGTCAATGCCTTCTGGAGCAAAAAGGACAAAACTGGAGGAACCGCGTTATCTGGCTTCCAATTGTACGACAGAGTTACAATAAACAAAATAGCATGATACTTGCATAAAAACAGACATATAGACCAATGGAACAGAAAATAGAAGCCAGAAATAAATCCATACATCTATGGTGAACTCATTTTTGACAATAGTGCCAGTAACATAAATGGTAGTAAATGGAAGAAAGGACAGTCTCTTCAACAATTAGTGCTGAGAAATTTGGATACCCATATGCAGAAGAATGAAGCATTTGGCTCCTGGCATATTAAAGAAAAATCAAAATGGAATAGAGATTTATACCTAAAACCTGAAACTATGAAATTACTAAAAGAAAATACTGCAGAAACTATCCAGGTCATTAGTCTGAGAAAAGATTTATTATACTTCTTTATTTCTTTTTAAAAATTATTGTTATTACTATTAATTATAATTTCAAGTAGAGACTGGGTATCTCTCCAACGCTCATGCTGGATTGCAGTGGTGCCATCGTAGCTCACTGCATCCTCAAACTTCTGGAGTCCAGTGATTCTCCTGCCTCAGCTTCCCAAGAAGCTACAGGAGCATGGCACCACACCTAGCTAATTTTTTAAAAAAGTATTTACAAGGTCTCACTGTGTTGCCCAGATGGTCTCAAACTTCTTGCCTCAAGCAGTTCTTCCGTCTTGGCCTCGCTAAGTGCTGGGAATACTGGCATGATGAGACACTGCACCAGGCCTGGGCAGAGGTTTCTTGAGTGATAATACCTCAAGCACATAAGCAACCAAAGCAAAAATGGACAAATGAGATCACATCAAGTTAAAAAGCTTCTCCTCACCAAAGAAAATAATCAATAAGTGAAGAAACAACAGACAGGAGAGGAGATAAAGATTGCAATCCTTCTATCTGACAAGGGATTAACAACCAGAATACATACAAAATCTAAAAAAGTCAATAGGAAAAAATCCAATAATGCAAGTAATAGCAAATAAATTGCTATTATTAATCATCAGATAAATGCAAATAATCTTACCCCAGTTAAAAGGACTTTTATCCAAAAGGCCAGCAGTAATGAATGCTGGCGAGGATTTAAAAAAGGGGAACACTTATACACTATTGGTGGAAATATAAATTACTATAGTCACTATGCAGAACAGTGTGGAGGTTTCTCAGAAAATTAAAAATGGAATACCATATGATCCAGTAATCCCACTGCTAGGTATACCCTAAAGAAAGGAAATGAGTATATCAAAGAGATATTTGCACTCCTGTTATTTTTGCAGCATGATTCACACTAAACAAGGTTTGGAATCAACCTAAATGTTTTTTAACAAAGGAATGGATAAAGAAATGTGGCACATAAACACAATAGAATATTATATAGCATTAGAAAATAAGGAAATCTTGTCATTTTCAGCAATATGGATAGAACTGTAAAGTGAAATAAGCCAGGCACAGACAGAAAATTTTGCATGCTCTCACTCATATGTGAGAGCTAAAGATTAAGCTAACTGAAGTCATAGAGCTAGAGCGTATTGATGATTACCAGAGTGGGGAAGGATAGTCAGAGGGGATGGAGAGTAAAGATGGTTTATGACTACAAACATATATTTAGATAGAATGAATAAGATCTGGTATTTGATAGCATAATAGGGTGACTATAATCAACAATACTTTATTGCATATTTTAAAATAATGAAAAGATTGGAGTTGGAATGATTCTATTATAATACAAATAAATGATAAATGCTTGAGGTAATGCCTGGTGTAATCATTACACATTTTATGCATGTATCAAAACATCGTATATACTCCTCAAACATACACACCCACTATGTACCCACTAAAATTAAAAATTAAATTAAAAAACACTTTTGGCATTAAATAAATATTTTTGAATAAGTGAATTAATGTATGAACAAATATCCAAATATCAATGTATAATTCCACTAGCAATACTCAGATCCACAATTCTGTATCCATAACTTTCAGCATCAGAAGTGTTTCAGAATTCAGAACTGTTTAGACAGATAATATGTTCAGAAAAGTAAATGGTACAAATGCTACAGGTTATGTAAACATTCAGTGCATGCTGGGATAACAGTAATAAAATAGGTTAATATTTGTGTAGCAAAATATATGACTATTCTTAGTAAATGAGGTAAATAAATAGTCTCATAGCAAATTGGGATAAATGAAAATCAATAAACAGCAAAATTCAGTTGAGGTCATATTTTATTGCAAAATGACTTTAGATCACTTTGACTATCACATAGGTTAGATCATTTTGACTATCAAATGAGTTACCAAATTAACAAATAAACATAAATTAATTTTTAAAAACACAATTTTTCATTCTAGACCTTTCTGAATTTCATAATTGCAAGCTAGAGATTGTGGATTATTTTATGAATATGGCTGCAGCCAAGCAATTACTATGTTTTGCATGTTTTAGGTATGTTCATTTCATAGTTAAAAGAGATATTTCAAAGTTTCCAACTTTGTGTATTTTTCTAAGAAAGCGATACATTTTCCTTAGGAATTACAACATCCCTTGAATTTTTTCTTAAACAAGTTACTAATAGTGAATTTACATTTTCTTTCAAATTTTAAATAGTCTTTCTGTATATGATAAAGATATTAACCACTTTGCTTATTAAACAGAAGTATTTAAAAATGTTTTTCCTTTAATTTTATTATTTTAATATTTAACATATTTTATCTTTAAAAATGTTCCTTAAAGTTATATGTCTTTGTAATAAATGTATACAAGTAGATTTTTTTCTATTATTTCGAGACCAATATTTCAAAACCCAATTCTGGAATTTCTTTTGGAATAGATCTCAATTTTTTCCCATACATGTTACTCTTTTAATTCATTCCTTTCATTCATTTATTCATTGATTGTAATAAATGGAAGGTAATTTGTTGGACACACCAATGCTCCTGACACATGCTGCTCACTTGGAACGGCTTCTCTTATGTGGCACATTCACAGTGCAACTGTCAATCCTTCTACCATCTTTATGCTTAATAAAATTAAATGTAGCTACTAGAACCCTGATAGTCATATTATAGAAAGGACAGATTTTATGTGTTTGTGAGTGCTGCAGGTTACACCAATGGTACTATGACACAGTCTTTAAAACTTTTTACTACAAAGTCGTTCTACTAGGTCATTTGCATTGCTCTAAATGAATAACTGAGGTTGAGTAATACATAAAGAAAAACAGTGGCATTTTTGGCTCACAGTTCTGCAGGCTGTGAGAGAAACATGACCTCTGCTCCTGGTGAGGCCTCTGGAAGTTTACAATCATGGCAGAAGGCAAAGAGAAGTCAGCACATCACATGGCGAGAGAAGTAAGAGAGAGAAGGGCGAGGCCCCAGGCTCTTTTAAACGGCCAGATCTCATGTGACCTCACTGAGGGAGAACTCACTCGTTACCAAGAGGACGATTGTAAACCGTTCATCAGGGATCCGCCCGCGTGACCCACTCACCTCTCACGAGGCCCCACCTCCAACATGAAGAATCACGTTTCAACTTGAGATTTGGAGGGAGCAAACATCCAAACCATATCAGACATGAACATTTCTCTTAAATTCAAAGAGATTGCAGCTTGTGTTAAAGCCCTGCTACAAGCGACTAGAGGAAAGGAATTAAGCTGATTCTGCTTTCTCCCACTCTCTGGTGGTCTTATAGCCTGGCTTTGTACATATTGCAATTTGATACAGTAGTTGAAAAGTGGCCAGCTAACAGGGAATTGCAGTAATCAAGTTGCTGGAGGAAAAAAAAGTCAATGTACTGAACAGACTTTCAATCTCATTTTAAGAGCAACACAAGTAAAGACAAGCCACGGTCCTCTTCTGCCAGCCTCAATGTGGAGAGAGGAGGAGAAAAAAATGAGTGCAAACTGCTAAAGAAAATATATCATTCAAAAGGCCACTAAAAATCTGAGTTCTAAAACCATACAAGGTGGAAATTGACCAAATGCCATTTTTGTCAAATTTAAATAAAATGACTTAATTATGAAGTCACTTATATGAGTTAATATAACGTTTTTATTGTTTGCATCAGTTAAATTATAAGACATTTGGTCATAAGCAGTGTTATAAATTTATTTATAATGCAGGAAAAATAGTATGTTGCGTTAATGTTCATAGGCAAATGCTAACGAGTTACCATAAATGGCTCAGTTATCCAAACTTTCTCAGATGTGAATATACAGAATAGTATGGATATTGCAAATTAAACCAAATCATATTTGGAGTCTTTATTGGAGAACAGAGGAAGGAAGAATTAGGTGAGGGCGGATAAGAAGAGGTAGAAAAATGAAAGAAGAAAAGAAAAGAAGAATTACACACAAATGTGTGTGGACTACTCTCTTGGGGGCAGCTAAGACCTAAATCAATCTGAGGCAGCTCTTGAAATGCAGGCATACGTTTCCAAGCATTATATTAAAATTTCATGATCAATAACGCTGAAAGCAGCAGAACATACAAGCAAAATAAGTGCTGACAATTCACTAGCATACGAATTTAATAAAATGTCATCCTCCAGCCTCAGCAGTAGTGCCAGGAGGAGATGACCATCTTGATTAGAATCTGTCAAATGAATCTCCATTTGTCAGGTAATAATAAACTCAGGATAGTACCTTTTGTTCCAGGTTTTGTTTACTCTTCACCATACAGCAGTCAATTCATATTCTTATATAATTTTACTGTTTTCACTGAGTAAACAAATCAAACATAGATTTTTTTTATAATAGAAGAAAATCCAATATTATTTACCTACTTTTATTCTGTGCATAGATAACATCAAGACGTGAGGGTGAGTCCTATCTCAGTGAAGCAAGTTTTAATTCAAGAATATCCATAAATGTACTCAGACAACACTCATAGAGTTTTTCAATGCAGTTTCATCATCTTTGGAGTCTTACTTTTGTTAAGGACATTGAGAATATTGCCTTTCATCCTTACTGAAAAATTCAATACAATTTTGCTTAAGATATTCTGCAAGGAATCAGGCACTAAAAAGTAAATATTTACAAAAATAATCAGTTTTGACTTAAAGAAAACTCCGATCTATTTGAAGGTCGTCGTTAATTCCAGGAAAAAGCTGTGAAGAACATGGTGATCAAGGAGATATGTTTGAGTGACTGGTCAGAGATATGATTTCTTCTGTTCTTTCTGTTGTTAAATTAATGATTTGAGAGAGTTAAAAAAAATCACTTGGAGAGTTTTAAAAATCTTTTTTTCACAGAAATGATATATTACTCTATGTTTTATCTATTGCCAAATATTTATATAACTTTATAATTACTATTAAAACAACATTTGGAAACAGTCCGAGAGTTATTCTTAAATTCTAAAGTTGCTCTTAAGTTAGTCTACTTACCAATTCCCCATCTTGTTCCTAATTATCACTCTATTAAGGCATCTATTCAGGACAGATTTAGTTATTCATTCTTTTCATTCAATCAATATTCATATTAACAATCTACTACGTATGAGGCTTTATACGTAGCAACTGAAGGGTCTCTTGCATAGACTGCTGCTGAAAATTCTCTGAAATTTGCTCTATTCCTATGAGTTTGGGAGACACTAGAAACCTACCCATTCTTGGTGTCTTGTCTGTCTGCTAGTCTGTCCACTGTTGGGATCTGCCTAGAAAATCGGTTTCTGAATTTGCAAGAGAATTTAACTGCTTGAGATAACTTAAAATAGAGTCAAGCACTTGGTTGAAGATTACTGAGAAAGCTTTCAACTTTGAAAGCTGTGATTTTATGGAAAAAGACTTTTATGTAATAATAATGTAATTTTTTTCTTGATTAAAATATAGAGTTTGCTTAATATTATTTGTTCTCCATCCATGTATATATACTTTTAAATGTTTGAACCTATCTCCAGAATGAAATGTGGTTTTATAATTTCTCAAAAACAGTTATGTACAGGAATATTGAATGAGCCCTCTAGGCAGGTGAAGTATTAGAATATGTTGCATGGAAAATTTACTAAAAATGGCTGGTTATGATGGTCTATAGTTTCAGATACTCGGGAGGATAAAACAGGATAATTGGCTGGGCCCAAGAGTTTGAGGCCAGACTGGACAGCATACTGTGTCTCCATCTCTAAAAAAAATTTTGAAATAAAAAAATAGAATTTACTAAGATAGCAAATTGAAAGGAGAGGAAAGTATTCTATAACTAATGAAGAGAATGAAAATTAAAAATGAAAAAGTCACTAAAAGTATACTCAAATTGCAACATATTTCTTTCTTTTACCAAAATGTGCTCTATTCCATTCAAGAGTGTTTCAGGTATGGCATTTTGACGTTTCCCCTTGGAGTATAACCAAGTCATGAGTAACGAAGCATACTATATTAGAAAAAAAACTACAATTGTGCTTTATAAGAGTGGTGCCTGACCTTATGCTAATTTAAGGTGAATCTTCCTATAGAAATTATAAATTGACTTCTTATTCATAATCTGCTAGGTCAATCAGCATGTTGAACTTTTGGTGGTTGTTTTTGCAACACATTCAATATATAATTAATCCCTTCATGTATATTTCCCTACAATTTTTCTTGATAGTAAGCCACAGGGTATAGGAATTGAAATACAACTATAGAAACTATTCTTGCTATCTCTTACTTTTTTCATTACTTATTGCAGGAGAAATGAAAAGCAAATTCACAACTGTATATTTGTCATTTGTCATCCCCTAGTCTTCACAAAACCTCATATTTGCTGCCCCTTTCAGCAGAGTGGCTATCATTAGTGACTAACAGAATATAATAGTAATAAATTTTTAACCAACTCCTTCTATGGGTGTCTCTCTGAAAGTTTGTTGGTCACAAAATTAAAGACTTGCTCCTTGAATGTAAATGTCCTGATTTCAAAAAATTTATCAGGACTTTGAGTATTACACTGGGAGGAGGGGTTTAAAATCCTGCAATTTATGAACATTATAATTTGAGAAACTTAGTTTATTTACATATACAGAAAGATTACTTACATTTAAACATGGAACTTAATTTTCATGGTTAGACAACAGAAAAATAAAACAACAGGGAAGGTCACTTTTGTTTCATAAACATTTCTTGTTCAGTTTCTTTTTCTCCTTCTTTTTGTAATCATTACATATTTTTGTGTTTTAAGAGTTAGACTATATATTTTTCTTCTTTTTCTATCTGTAGCAATATTTATGCATTTCCTAGATTTTATACTGAGAGCAGCAAAGTTACATTAATAGTAGAATATGTAAATACATGTCATGAAATTCATAGTTTTGTTGAATTCAGTAACTTTCTAGTTATAATGACTATGTACATGCCATACTCTTCTAGATTTTTGTAAAAGTATGCTTCACTCATTGCCACATGTGATTTAATAACCCTCACACATCACATGGAATAATCTATATGAAAATATGGTACTTGTAATCCAAAAGAATAGTTTTTCAGGTTAATTTTTTGAAGCATACTGACTATTAATAACAAAGGTTAAGTTTAGGCAGAAGTGTGGACTACCTTTATAAAACATATGAGCATATATTTATGTTGCCAAGTCTAATTAGCAGGTCCTAAGAAAGATATAGATTACTCTGCCAGAAACAAAGCAAATTTTTGATTTCTTGACAAAACTAAGCAAATTCTGTGTAGCAAATTCATGTATGTATGTGTGCATGTGTGTTATCATCTCAAAACCTTTCAAGCCAAAGCATGTTTATTAAGAGAAATGCCAGAAATAGTGAAAACTGGATGATAAGACGATCAGTCTTCAGAAAGTGTACGTTTTCTTGAAAAGAATTTTCAAAAGGAATCACAGAATATTTAAGAGTCAATAACAATACAGAATAATTAAAAGTAGAAATGGATTCATATCTTCAGGTAAAAAATCCTTAAAACTCAAAAACTTTCGAAATGAGTAGCTGTGATTTTAATTACACTTACGGTTTCCATCTCTTCATATTGTTCCTCATAGTCCTAATTCATTTGCTAATTGTGTGATGACATGATTTTGTTCTTCTTTTCATTTCCCCTTTTGTTCAAAAATGTTTGTGGCTTCATCCTAAACTCTCAGTTCACAAAGTTATTTGTCTATTTGTTATACTTGTGAGGAGAAACATTCGTTTAGAGAAATCTTCTGTTTTTTGAAGCATAATTTCTGTTTTAGAAGGATTTCTTTTGTTGTTTCTGTGTTTTACTTTAGGATTTCTAACTTTATTTTCGTTGCCGTAGTATCTTTGCATCATTGCCACAGTTTCACTTGAGATATCTCCGACATAGGTAGCCCTACCTAGCCATCATTTCTGGCTAGATGCATGTGAGTGTCTGTTCTTTGACATCCTTTTCTCATGTTAGCCTTGCCTATATTCTACCTTTAGAACTTCTGTTTAAATACTGGTCATGGGTATCCTTGGTCATTAGAAGATAGCCTTGTTTTCTGTCTGCTTTAGTACTGCTAGGTGATTTTGGAATAAGGAAAGTCATGAATTGGTGGGGTTTTTTGTTCTCTCTACTTTTAATAATTTTGAGGAAAACTTCTGGAGTTTATTCTTCACAGTGGAGAGTATGTGATATCTGTATAGGAATTGCCTCTCAGTTTTGAGTAAATTTTTACCCAAAACCCATTCTGAATCATCAGGCTCCAGTTACTAACAGAGTGGAGGGAGGGTAATGACGCTGATAGAGTATAATCACTTATAGTAATATTTATTTTCCGTAAATATTGTGAAAACTCAACATGGACTTTTGTTCATCTCCTACTTCCTTAATTATGACCTTAAAGAGACATGATGTTTTTTATTACTTTCTCCTCATCTTCTGATATACATATAAATAATATTGCTGTATTCAACCCCTGTGCCCTTTCTTAACTTTTTTTCAGTCAGAGACAATTTACAGTATGGGCCCTTCATTTAGTTTGAATTTTGCTAGTACATTATATATACATGTGTGTGTGTGTGTGTGTATATATAGTGTTATATATATATATAAAATGTTTTATATATATATTCAGTTTTAATAGAAGGAAGCTTTGTGCTCTTGTTTATAATCTTGCCTCTTTTGTCTGTAGAGACAATTCCAATGCACGTGGTCAATCAGTGCCCTACCTAGAAGTTTGAAATAACTGAGAACAACAGGTGTTAGACAAGAACCAGTGATTATGAAAGGATACTTAGCATCATTTGATAAATATTTAAGTATTCAGTATTTTAATTCCAACTGTGACACATTTACTGCCAGTGTCATAATAGCTATTACTAAATGTTTCCATTTGGTCACCATTTTACATGACTGAATTCTAAGCACTGTCTCAAGAAAGATGAGAAATATATTGTTCTGTTTCTAACTGACCATCACTTACTAAAAGTATGAACTAATATTTGTAGTTTCCAGTGTTGCATGTAAGGAGCTTAGGAGTCATCACTCCATCCTAAGAATAAGTAAAAAGCTAAAGAGACTCAAAATCAACAATTCTTTCAATATCTGTTAGAAAAATGAAGTCACAGGGCAAACTACTTATCCAAAAATTTAAAGAGACAAAAACACAGGAAGAATCACAACTTACTGGAAAAGAGACTCATGAGCATAAACCTCCGCAGAAACAATACTAGGGTAGAAAAACCTCAACTGTAATTGACAAATTGCTATAGGCTCAGTGTAGACAAGTCTAAGATTTAAAAACTCCAGAGAAACCCAGTCTTATGGAAGATCCAAAACTTATGTGGGTTTTACCTACAAGAGTCTTAGTAGGTTCCTCACAATGAAAAAAAAACATTTGAAATATGCCCAGAGCAGAATTTTATGAACATTCTGTTCTTCTTAATAAGGACTATCCTCAAGAGAAGTGATTTTACCAAAATCCAGCTGACCTAAGGAAAGGGACACATTAAACTCCTGGTCCATCTAGTCTTCCTGTCTCACCTAAGCAGTGGGAGGGACTGAGAAGCACTTGTGAAGTTCACTGTTCAGGGGCACAGACTTCCTAAGAGACTGAGACATAATTACAGGACTACAGATACATTCCCTTCCCCACATCTTAGCACAGTATCACTAAAGGTCTGACACTATTCTTTTTATTTCATAAATCATTGTATAGCTTTCCACAATATTGCAAAGAGTACTTAAAGGCATAAAGTACATTTTGAAATCACAGAGCAAACATCAAAACCAGATACAGATATAGCAGGAATGTCAGAATTACCAGAACAGGAAAATAAACAACTATGATTAATATGCTAAGGGGTGTAGTCTAAAGTAGACAATGCTCAAGAACAGATAGATCATATAAGTGGAGAAATCAAAATTTTAATAATTAAAAGAGATGCTAGAATTTTAAACACTGTAATAACAATGAAGAATGTCTTTGATGAGAACATTAATAGACTGGACCTAGCTGAAGCAAGATGTAGTCACCCTCAGGTTATGTCAGCAGAAACTTTCAAAAGTGAAAAGCAAAGAGAAAAGAGACTGGAATGAAAAAATGAAGCTGACTTTCCAAAGACTTTGGGACAACTAGAAGAGGTATAACATACATTGAATGGTGATACCAGAAGTAAACCAGAAAAAGGAACAAAATGTTGAAGCAATGATGGCTCAGATTTCTTCAAATTAATATCAAGCACCAAATCAAAGATCCAGGATGCTCAGAAAATAGTAAGTAAAACAAATGCTAAAAAACCAAACAACAACAACAACAAAAACCTTACACCTAATTATAATAAATGCCTAGAATTACATAGGATTTCTCACAAACCATACAAGCAAATAAAGAGTGAAGAAATAGTGGAATAAAATACTTAAATATTGAGATGGTGGTGGGGGGAATGGGGATCTACCAACCTCAAATTCTGGATACAGTGAAATTATCCTTCAAAGGAGAGAGAAAATATTTCTCAAACAATAAATGGGCTATGGCTCATGCCTCTAATCCCAGCTCTTTGGGAGGTCAAGAAGGGCAAATCATTTGTGGCCAGGAGTTCAAAACCAGTTTGATGAATATGGCCAAATCCCATCTCTACTAAAAATACAAAATTAGCTGGCTTCGGTGGTGCACGCCTGTTGTTCCAGCTACTCAGGTGGCTGAGGCATGAGAATCACTTGAACCTGGGAGGTAGAGGTTGTGTTGCAGTGATACAATACTGTACCACTGTATTCCAGCCTGGACAACAGAGCAAGACTCTGTCTAAAAAACAAAAGTAAAAGAAAGAAAAAAAGAGACAGATGCAGTGGCTCACACCTGCAATCCCAAAACATAAAGAGGCCAAGATGGGCAGATCACTTGAGCTCAGGAATTCAAAACCAGCCTGGGCAACAGGGAGAAATACCAATGGTATAAAAATTAAAAATTATCTGGGCATAATGACATATGCCTATGGTCCCAGCTACTCAGGAGGCTGAGGTGGGAGGATTGCTTGAGCCCTGGAGACAAAGGTTATAGTAAGCTGAGATGGTACCACTGCACTCTACTTTGAGCTACCGAGTGAGACTCCATCTCAAGAAAAGTGAGAGGAGTGAATTTTTTGCCCACAGACTTGCTGTTTAAGAAATATTAAAAGATGTTTTTCAGAGATAGAGAAAATGACATAGATTAGAAACTTGGATCTAAATAAAGGAAGAATATTAAAAAAGGAATAAGTGAAGGTAAAATAAAAGGATGAACTATGCAGCTATCAGTTTTATTTTATAAATTACCTAAGTTCATGGGAATTCTGAGGGTAGAAGCAGATTTGCAGTATAAAGGAAGAACTTGGCATGATTTGTAAAAATCAAAATTATAGATGAGGACTTAAGAAAATGATATATTTGATTTTATGTGTCAATGTGACTAGGCTATGGTGCCTGATGTTTGATCTGTCATTATTATAGATGTTTCTGTAAAGGTGCTTTTTAGGTAAGATTAATATTTCATTCAGTAGACTTTGAGTAAAGTGGATGATCCTCCACAATATGAGTGAACCTCATCAAATCAGTTGAATGCCTTACTAGAATAAGACTGACCTCTCTGGAAGAAGAAATAATTTCTCTGGGAGACCACTTTTGGAATGACTCTGTAACACTTTCTTTTCTCTCTAGTCAGCTGGCTTACCCTGCAGATTTTAACCTTGACTGTGTGTGTGTGTGTGTGTGTGTGTGTGTATGTATACATATGAATATATATAGTATGTATATATATATGTATATGTGTATATATATATATATATATATATATATATACACACACACACAAAGCTAGACTACCCTACAGATTTTAACCTTGACAGTGTGTACATGTGTTTGTGTTTGTGTATATGTGTGTGTGTGTGTAAACATATACAGTGAAAGAGAAGGATATGTACACACACACACACACATGCACACAGACTATATATATACACATACACTATAAATATAGTGTGGATACTCCCAGCTACTCAGGAGGCTGAGGCATGAGAACTGCTGGAACCTGGGAGATAGAGGTTGTGTTGCAGTGAGCCAAGACTGCACCACTGTATTCCAACCTGGACAACAGAGCAAGACTCTGTCTAAAAAAAAAAAATAAAAGGACAAAAAAAGAGCGAGGTGTGGTGGCTCACACTTGCAATCCCAGAACATTAGGAGGCCAAGATGGGCAGATCTATATATCCTATAACTGAGATATATGCATATATATACATCCATTCATACACACACATACAGATGTGTATATATATGTGTGTGTGTATATATATATACACATCTGTGTGTGTTTGGATGGATGTATATATATGTATATATCTCAATATATCTTGTTTATTTTGCTTCTCAAAAGAAGTTTAACTAATACATTAGGAAAACTCCTTTGGCTCAATTTGCCATTATTTCTGTCTATGCTTCTCTAGTGCACATATCATTATGTTAAGAAATTCAGTTAGCATAAAATTCCATAATTTGCCTATAAACACAAAAAATAGTGAATAAATATTTTTAGCATCTCTCAATATTTTATTTTAGATATTTTTTTTCCTATTTTAAAAAATTTGTAGATCGTTTTCCTATTTGTCCTCTAGATGTGCACATTTTTAATTATTCAATTTCTTGTGTGTAATAAAGATTGACTAAATTTTTTCAAAGACAAAAACAGTGCTCAAATTTTAATTAAACTTAAAGTTGTTCAACCTAATGATCAGCATTTCCAGAAATACTGGTAATAAAATTCTTTAGAAATACCTATATTCCAGATTTTTTCAGTTAACATGAGTAACTACTTAATTTTTATAGTGAATTTAAATTCCAACATCTGCAATCTTAAGCAAAATTATGATAATTTCAAACATTTCCATTAGTTGCTAAACATACAATTCTACCTAGGTCTCCACCCTAACCTAGAACCTGTGACTATGTAACCTTATGTGGCAAAATGGGCTTTGCAGATGTAATTAAATTAATGACCTTGAAATGAAGAGATATAAGAGAATCTTGGATTATATTAGACAGTATAAGCTAGAATACATTAATTTAGATACTTCATTGTTTATCTAATTGTTTCTTCATTTATTTAACAAAAATTTATTTAGCTAGCCAAGTGCAGGAAATCCAATGGAAACTAAGAAAGCATGATTGCAGTCTTCAATTGGTTATGGTGTAATACGAATCACAGCCAAAGAAGAATTGCAGAATAGATGGTAACACATATGACAGATAAACCCGGATTACTATAGGAGAAAATGAGTGTAGACTGCCAGAACTTTGGATGGAAGTCAATGACAATCTACATGTCAAAATATAATTCTTATAGATAGAAACAGGATGCATAGAAGAAAAAGGTGGAACAGAAGCACTGCATTAAGAAGGTAATATGTATGCAGAGATTCAAAGATAATAAAAATCTTAAGTTCAGGTTTCTAAATAGTTCATTAAAACTGAATAATATATAGGAGAGAATTGTGGGTTGTTTTAGTCTGTTTTGCATTGCATAAAGGAATACCTGAAACTGGATAAGTTAACAAGAAAAGATGTTTATTTTGCCTATGAGTCTACAGGCTCTACAAGAAGCATAGTCCCAGCCTCTTCTTCTGGAGAGGCCTCAGAAAGCATTCAATCACGGAGGAAGGCAAAGAAGGAGCAGTTGTGCTATTATAGCAAAAGAGGGGGAAGCAGGAGAAGAAGGAGAAGGCTCTTTATAAGGATCAGATCTTCCATAACTGATGGAGTGATAACACACTCATTACTGCCAGAAAGGCAAGAAGCCATTCATGAGGGATCTGTCCCTACAGTGCACACTCCCCCAATTCCTCTTATTGTGGGCTACCTAAAAATGGAGCGTATTGACTTCCAAGATATTTGGGTGTACAGATACTCAAAATAATTCAAAGAAGTTGCCATACACTATTCCATTAATGTCTTCCATTAATGTCTTAGGTTACAATATTCTTTATTCTTGGTTCAGGTTAAATATTATCAATCTTCTTGTTAAGAAGATAGAATTTTAGCATAATAATTAGCATACAGACTCTAACACCAAATTGGGCTGTCACTTGCCAGCTTTGGGCAATTTGCATAAATATCCTGAGCTCAGTATCCTTTCAGTAAACAATAATGTTAATAATAGTTTCTATTGCATAAGTTTATTTTAAGGATAAAAGTGTTATTAAGACATGTCATCAATTTCTGATATATGCTAAGTACATTAAGGCCTCAATAAGTATAAATTATTTTTTAATCTGTGCAAGAATCTATGATTAGAGACCTATGATCTGTTATAGTTTCACTGAGTTCTTAACTTTGTGTTTCAATTTTCCTTGGAAAATAAAAGATTTATTTTACACATATGCATACTAACCTGCTAGAATATAGCAATAATATTTTTTCACAATATAAGTATTAGTAATGATAAAAACACATATATACATATATTTGGCCGCCTTCTATCAAGCCTCTACCCTAAACTAGAACCTATGACTATGTAACCTTACATGGAAAAATAGACTTTGCAGATATTATTAAATTAATGACCTTGAGATGGGGAGATAAACCTGGATTATCTTAGTGAACCCACTGTAATCACTAGTTCCCATGAAAGTAAAGAGGGAGGAAGAAGAGAATAGTGAGACAATGTAAGAACTCAAATCACTATTGCTGATTGAAGGTGGAGCAATAGAATGCCAAAGAATGCAGGCATCCTCTAGAATTGGGAAAAAGAAAGTTGATTTTTCCTTAAAAAAACACACTGAGAACCAAACATTCATTGGTAAATCATGCTATAGCCAAAATGAGGCCCTATAAAGTTATTGGTTAGGGGAAAATATGAGAAGATTACCAGTCTGGAACATATTTAATACCAAATGATACAGTCTATTCATCCTTTCCTCTTTTTTTGTTGTTTACATAAAACTAAAAGAATATTAAATTTAGTGAGTTGAAAAACTTTGCTCACACATTTGGTTTTCATTGCATGGTCTATATCTGAAATGAGATGGAGGTAAAAATATACATACAGAGCAAGCATATATTAAAATATTGAAACATAAAGCTTGATTTTTATTTTTACTTGTACCTGTTCTGTTTTCATAGATCAGTATTCAAATAAGAAAAATCAACTCAATATAACTGTCAAAACAAAAGAGATTGAGTTGGAACAACTATTTGGGACTTAAATAAAAAAGTTACCCTTTTGTAGTAAAAGGAAAGGCAATATACATAGTAGATCAATCTTGTTGTGTAACTCAGGGGTCAAATATACCAAAATTAAATAACCAGAGAATACATTTCTGGTACTGTAAAAATTATATTCTCTTTTATAGTATGAAACTACTGTTCAGCAAGCAAATAATTCAGGAAGTATGTATAAAAACAACTCAGTGTAAGGTCTGGAGGAAGTGGTTGCAGTGATCTGTATGAATGGATAGTAAACACAAAACTAGTGGAATAGATGGCACTGTGTAAATATCTGTCTCCCCAGATGTGTTTCTGAGGATTATGCTGAATCAGGGAAGAGATCCAGTAGTTAAATTTATTTGAAAAAGAACATAGAGATAAATGAGCATGGAGTTACCACTTCTGGAGTGTGCTATGAAAAAAAGTATAATTTGCCAACATGAATGATACAAAATAATCTATATCTATTTAACATTTAATATTTTAATAGAGTTCAAATTTGATTTAATTAAAATATACTAATATTGAGGGAAATGAAAATTAAAATCACAGTGAGATACCACCTTACCCTAGCCAGAATGGCTCTTATTAAAAAGTAAAAAACAAATGATAGGTGTTGGTGTGGATGTCACGAAAATATATTGCTTATATATGCTGGTGAGAAGGTAAATTAGTACAACCTCTATGGAAAACAGTTTGGAGATTTTTCAAAGAACTAAAAGTGGATCTAATATTTGAGCCAACAATCCCACTACTGGGTGTCTACGCAAAAGAAAATAAGTCATTATATCAAAAAGACAACTATATAGATATGTTATTGCAGCACAATTCACAGCACAATTCACAACTGTAAAAATATGGAACCAATCTAAGTGCTCATCAACCAATGAGTGCATAAAGAAAATGTGGTATATAGGCACCAGAGAACACTACTTAGACATAAAAATGAACAAAATAATGTCTTTTGCAGAAACTTGGATGGAACTGGAGGCCATCATTCTAAGTGAAGTAACTTAGGAATGGAAAACCAAATGCCATGTTCTCACTTATAAATGGGAGCTGAATTATGAGTGAACAAAGGCATACAGAATGGTACAGTGGACATTAGAGACTCAGAAAGAGGGATGGTGGGAATGGGCTGAGGGTTAAAAAACTACCTATTTGTTACAATGTGCACTGTTTGAGTGACAGATATGCTAAAATGTCTGACTTCACCATTACAAAATTTAATCAAAAACCCCAGGCAAACTTAAAGCTATTGAAGTAAAAATAAATAAATAAAAATGAACGAACAAACAAGAGATATGGAAACAATCTAAATGTCCATTGATAGGTGAATGGATAAAGAAAACGTGTTACATATATACAAGAGAATATTATTCAGACAAAAAAGGAAATTCTGCCATATGCAACAATGTGGTTGAACCTGGAAGACACCAAGGTAAGTGAAATAAGACAGTCATGAACAAATACTACATGATTCTACATATAGGAGGTATCTAAAATAGTCAAAATTATGAATGTGGAGCATAGAATGGTGGTTTCCAGAGACTGGTGAAGCGGGAAAGATGAAGCTATTGTTCAACAGTATTATGTTTGTTATGCAAGACGAATAAATTCTAGAAACCCACTGTATAGCATAGTGCCTCTAGTTAACAATTCTGTATTGTTCAGCCTATCTGGAGATGATTCTAACATGCAACTCCCTAAATCTGGCATTTTGACTTTGTAACCAGATAATGAAAGAACTAACCAAAAACAGAAAAGCAGAAAAGAATCCCCCAAACACAGTAATTTGTATAGATGATATTTTCTTCATATCAAACTAAATATGATAATACCATTTATTCAACCACTAAGAGGGTATTAGAAAAAAAGACCGAATTATTGAAGAAAAAGGAAAATTTTATAGGAATGACAATTTCAAAATTTATTTGAGAGGAAAATAACATGACCATGTCAAATAATACTAAGGATTAAAAGTATCAACAGTGTAGGAATTAAGCAGAAGGTAAATTGTTCTTTTCAGAGGAGTAGCTTGATATATACATGACTGAAGAAAAATAAATTTTATAACTATGTCATTATGGACTGCTATGGGACATTCAAGACCACTCAGTATGGATGACAACTTTACAATATAGTTAGCCGGTTGTAATGAGTTCTGGGATGTTTCTTTACTTTCAAGTTGTCTAAGACATTTCAAATAATTGACTAGAAAATGAGTTAGCAAAGCCTCTCATGTCTTCTGAGTACTGGAAATATTTATCTGGGACTCTTGGTGAGCTCATCATCTGGTTTCTGCTATACTTATTCAGCCCTGATATCTTTTTTTTCTCTCAAGTAGCTATAGAGTAATATGGTACTGCAGGGCTTTCACTGTTTCTGCTCTCTCTTGTAATTGAAAGCTCAGTAGAAATTTAAAGAAATATCACAGTCTCCAGGGAGCAGTGGGAGTTGTATTCATCACTACGTGGTTTTAGCTGGCTTAAAGGAATAATAGTAGCATGAGATAATTATTCTGTTTTCAAGCTGTAATTTATAAAGGCCATTATAATAATTTAAATTGGTAGCTGTTTTAGGTTAGTTTCAGTGGTTAGTATTCAAAGCTAAACCATAAAAAGACACACATTAGCACTTCTTAATGATTTTAAATTTTTATTCCTATGATTGTTAAATATAATTTATTGTGCCTCTCATTTTATTCTGGTCCTACGTAGTATGACTTACCTGAAAATTTATTTAATACCTCTAATAACTCTATGAGCTAAACAATATTACTATTACCATTTGGAATTACCAGCTATTATTACCAAGGCGAATAGGAGGTCAAGAATTTTCATAACATGCTATGTGTAAAAAGCACTAAGTGGTAGAGCAAGGAATGATCTTATCTCTAATAGGTCAAAACAAAAACAAAAACAATTTCTATTCTAAAGAAGGAGAAATGAAATAGGAACATAAGGTAAAAACATCAGGACATATGTAAAAAATAACCTGTCCAATTAAAAAAAATACATATTCTAGAACTCAAGCTTTTCATTATTTCTATGTGATTTTGATCAGAAGCCTGAGATGAAAGAATAATGTTCTTAAGTTGCTTCAGGTAAAATTTATCGTCTATAATGTCTTCCAAAGAATGTCTACAAAAATATTGGTGCAGTAGTTAAAGCTTATTTAATGTATTTACTTCTAGTCTTTTATAATTTAGAATGAACGTGGAAAAAGCCTCTAAAATATATCTCAAAGCTGACTTAGATATTTATAAAAAGAGATATGGGCAATATGCACACTGCATTCTGATGCCAGACTCACTGGGCTCAAATTACATCCTTATGACTTCTATCTATGTTACCTTGGGCAAGATATTTAGCATTGCTAAAAGCCAGTTTCTTCATTTGCAAAATGGAAGACTTTTGTAGAGTCTCAGTAAGTTACATGAGTTAACAAATGTAATGCACATTCAACAATGCATATCATACAGTAAGCTCTCAAGTATTTATTATTATTATTATATATGCCACAGAGAACAAGATATAATCTGGAGATTTTAAAATATAAAGGTACCTAAACAATTTATCCAAAGCGCAAGCTGACATTTTTGTTCTTGATTGCGATATAAAATTATGAATGAAGTGAGTAAAACCACATGGAAACCTAAGGACAATATTTAGCCCTTAGCAATTCTGTGCACAAATATAAAACATTCACTCAGTCTAACATGTTTATATCTTAGACATATGAAAAACACAGATCAAAACAAAACTCT
Source organism: Plecturocebus donacophilus (assembly GCA_004027715.1). NCBI lineage: Eukaryota > Metazoa > Chordata > Mammalia > Primates > Pitheciidae > Plecturocebus > Plecturocebus donacophilus. Next base: position 33,826 of record PVKP010009541.1, read on the forward strand.
AGGAAGCAGATGTCCATAACTTTTGATATGATTATTATAAACCACCAGTAGAATCTTTTAGACTTTTTAGAAGTCTATCTATATCCACCATCAGTCAATAGGTTCTTTAACTTATTTTATGTGAATGTTTTATGAAAACGAGTCTTTAAAACTTCTGATTATTCTTCATATGCTGACTATTTGAAAAATTAAGGTTCATGTATTATTCCATTTCCACATTGCTAATAAAGACATTCCTGAGACTTGGTGATTTACAAGAGAAAGAGGCTTATTGGACTTATAGTTCCAAGTGGCTAGGGAGGCCTCACAATCATGGTGGAAGGTGAAAGGCACATCTCACATGGTGACAGACAAGAGAAGAGAGTTTGTCCAGGGAATTTGTCTTTTATAAAACCATCAGATATCCTGAGATTTATTCACTATCATGAGAGCAGCACAGGAAAGACCCACCCCCATGATTCAATTATTTCCCACTAGGTTCCTCCCATGACACATGGGAATTGTGGGAGGTACAATTCAAGATTTGGATGGGGACACTGCCAAACTATATCAACTGAATTCTGTTAATAAATTGTTAACTTCTAGGTTACAACTTATCCCAAAAGTTATTGAATACTTACAAGTAGTGCTGAGGCCCATTTAATTGCTTAATCAGATCTCAGGGGATCTCAGGGGATTATTGAGAGGTCCAATGAGATAGAAATTAACTGTTTTATGTCTTAATATACAATGGTTTCTTCTTATTGTAAACATTTGAGGCAGAGGTTGTGACCAGTAATTAGATAACTGAATACAAATTAGCCCTTTTTCCCCCATGGGAAAGGCTTAATTTTCAGATATTCAGTAGCTGTTGGCCATTTGTTGCATTCCTGGTTTGAACTGAACTTCCTACCAATTAGCGGTGTTAGCCTCTGAGGAAACAATCTTCTTTTTTTTTTGTTTTTCTTTTTTTTAGTAGAGACGAAGTTTCAACATCTTGGCCAGGCTGGTCTCGAACTCCTGACCTGGTGATCACCCACCTCGTCCTCCCAAAGTGCTGGGATTACACGTGTGAGCCACCGCACCCAGCCTGTTTTTTTTTTTTTGGAAACAATCTTCTACACAGGAGAAAAAAATCAACCAATCACGGCCCCACACAAAATTTCAAAACCTCAAAGACTGATGATAAAGGAAATAAAAATCTCCAAAGTAGTTAAGATTTATAATATAAAGTATCACTTTCTAAAGAAGCTCCACAGACATTGTGTTAGTTTGTGTAAACTGGCTGTGGTAACTAATAGATGCCAGAATTTTAGTGATTTAACATAATAGAACATTTCTGTAGATGTGTACATCACTGGGGGCTGTTTTACAAAATCTTGCTGACATACAGTTTAGCAGACCTTTTGCCATCTTTGGCACTGGTTTCCAGTGTCAGCTGAATCTCACCTGTATAGTCAAACAAAAGAAGCCATCTCCATTTTTCAAGTGAAGTAAGAGAGAAAAAGAAAGTAAATGTGTCTGGGAGATTTCTCTATTCCACTGTGGAAGTATCATCTACCACTTCTTCAAACACATGGGCCGGAATTCACACTGCTCTACTAGCAAAAGAGCCTTGGAAATATACTATGACTGTGCATCTTGGAAGAAGAGGATGTGAATTTTGATGAAACAGTAAAAATCATTGACTGAGAATGTATTTATACAAATATTCTCATGAATAAATTCTTAAATAGCATATTAATGAAAAGGGGCAAATAAATGCAAGCACAAAATTGAATAGAACTAAACATAATTATAGAGAGGTAAACTCACTATCATCACCCAGAGGCACTTCAGCCTGGTAGACTGTGTGTGTTTTAAGTGTCTCCATATGTCTAATCTTCCACTACTTTCTTCTATGTCCAAGCTTTATTCAAAGTGTGAAAATGGGTGAAGGGAAAATAGGTCCTGAATGTGCTGTAGATGCAATCACCTTCACTTTGAAATTGTTTACAAATGAGGCATAAATTCAGCTTAAAATTCACCTTTATTCTCTGATCAGAATTCCCTAGATATAAAAAACAAAAACAAATATTTAATAAACATATCAGTAACATCGATAATACAGAGTTTTGTGGAAATGTACTGATATTGAATCCTCATATGAAAATGTAGCAAGAACAGAGATCTATAGAAGTAGTCAGAAGACTGATCAGGAAAAAATGACTTTTATTTTCAGTTATTTAAGACGAACTTGATAGAGCATAGGGGACAGAATTTGGATGTTTTCCTAGAAAAATATGAGGTTAATAACTGACGCTTGGGAGAAAAAAGAACTTCATTCCTTGAAGTCAGAGATTGGCAGTAATGCCAGACTGCGGGAGAGAATGCCAAAAGCAGCCATTAGCAAGTGGCATTGTTATCGAAGAGAGAAATGAGAGCGAAAGAAAGAGATGTGATTCTGAATGCATGTATGAGAAACTCAGAAATACAATGAATGTAATTAGAGAAAAGTAAATATAACGTGTAGCAGTAATAACCTTGAAAGAACATTTTTCATGGAAATTTGCATCATATGAAAAATTTCTTAAATGTTATAATAGAAAAGGAAAATTAATAACTAATCATAATCTCTATTTTCCAAAAACATTTTTCATACAAGTAATATAGATGCTAGTAAAGGTAGCAATACAAAAAGTTATTTTAAAAATATTTTCTAGTCATTTTAACTCATTATAAATTGATTTTCTATTTGATTACTCTTTGTGCCAAAGATTTTTTTTTTCCCAGAAGTAGATGTTAGCTGGTGAAAAACAAAGAAAACAAGGCAAGACATCTAGATTTTAAGAGTCAAAATGCAAAGGAGCTCTGAGAAATTATTTGGAAGTCTGTGATGAAAGTAAAATGAAATGATTTTATGTTACAAAATTCCGTAGAAGACCTGTAATATGCAGTAAGATTACCATTATTCTTTAGCTTCATTATGACACTGCCTAAGTATGCTAGTAATGAACATTTTATCATAGTTAAAAATTTCACCTACTTCTAGTATCATTAAATATAAGACTAAATGACCTAATAATTATAATAATACTTTAATTTTATACAGAACTCAGCATGTTAGTTTGTATAGGTCTCTACAGATTATTTGATAAATATAACCTATTAATTTTTACAGTAACCTTGTATAATTACCAAGCTGATATGAACACGATCAACAACTAATACATGTAAATAAAACAGAGCCTATAAAATAACTCATTTCATGTTAAATATACACACACATGCATGCACACAAAATATATAATAATAACAAAAAATAAAATAATATTAGGGCCAGAATAAAGGATAAGACCAGCAACAACAAATAAGCAAATTTTCTGGTACACTGGTCAGCTCTGTTTTCACAAAACAGTATTGAAGACATATCATAGGCTGTATCTACGTTAGAGTTAGAGTTGTCTGAATCTTCTACGAAGTCTATAGTTCCAAACGGAGCTCTTTAAGCTCATTAGCTTGCTCCTCCTCTTGTATTTCCATATTAACACTGGTCCCATTAATTTACTGATCCAAAAATTCTTATTTGTTTCTAGCTTTCGACACCATTCCTTCAGCCTTAAAACTATGCAATTCTGCCTTTAAAGGCCTTCTCAAGAAGAAATGTTTGCGGTATTATTACAATGGGTAACAGACAATAGGCTAAAGCAATGGGAATACTGGAGAAGTAATTAACCAATATATGCTCTCATCCACTGCATCACCATAATGAGAAAAACAAGTGGAGAAAAATGTCCAAAGTGCCAAAAAATAGTGTAATACCAAAAATAACATGTAGAACTCAAACCAAACTTATATAAGAAATTAGGGACTCATACAGGAATCATTGACATGCAGAAAGAGATTTCAACTGATTTATGTGTAGGATTATGAGAGGTAGACCATTTAGGAAGAACTTAAGCTAAGTTATCTGCCAGGTTGATATCACCATGAGGTACCAGTAACCAATTTTTAATAAAATAAAAACCAAAATCAAAATGAAAATTTATTCTGCATGCTTACAAAGTGGTAATATATAGATGTGAGTAAAAAGAGAAAGTTTAGAAATACAGTAACTGAACTTCAAATTAAAATGCTAAAGCATGGAGGAAAAATAAACAACAAAATCAATAAGCATTGATATTGACAAAAGTAATAGAACAATCTTAAAATGAGTAAATAACAAGAATCAACATACAATTAATTTCTCGTTATATAACTTTTATTATTCCTATATACTGTAATCACACTTTTTGAACTAGTCAAATTTTGAAATCTTTTTGAGAGGTTGGTGTATGCTCCTTTGGAGGCATTGTTTTTGTTTGTTACATTTAGTATTCTCTTCATTATACTGCTTAACAAGTCTTAATTTTTTTCCCCTTCATTTCAAACTGGTGTCTTTCCTTGATATCAAATACTCAAAGGTTAAGTGTTCTATGTAATATCAAGACATTTATTACTAAATGTGCAATTCGTCTTTTTTGGATAAATTATCACAGTTGCTGCTGAATTCACTCACAGAAAATTACTTTTTAATGACACCAAATGAAAATTGCAATCAGAGAAACAAACGTTAAATTTCAATTGCAGTTTACATTTGCAGTGTTATTCTCCAAGTTTCTTACATAACTGAGGAGATATGGAATAGTGTAAAATACAAAACTTTGAGCATTCAACAGACCTGATGTCAAATCTTAGTTCTGTCACTTACTCATGTGACTTTGAATAAATTGTTAAAGCTCTCTGCATCTCACTTAAAATTAGTTTCCTTATCCATAAGGTAGACATAGGGATTACATATGATAACATCCGTAAGGTGATTGCTACATTAACCAACACTCCTTGGCTGCTTGATAAATAGTAGTGTTAATTGTGGTGATTTTATTATCTTTGTAGTTATACTCTCATCTTACCACCTGCTGAAATATACATATAATTCCACCCTTGTTACTTTTCAATATTAAATAAAACTTTTAACTTTAAAAATGTGTTATTAACCTGTACCATTCTGAGCATCAACACAACGTAAAGAGATCTCTAGGTAAAGAGGTTGACTTTCTCACAACTTAATCCAGCACTGTTGTTTGAGAAAGATGTGTGAGTATGCATGTGTTATTTTCTAAATAATATCGGGCATTGGGTTAAAATGCAGTATTTACAGTGCTTTGTTCACATAGCAGTTTTATAAATGCTAGCTTACTTATTAATAAACTAGTTGGATATTTATATATGCATCAGATCTATATTCATAAAGAGCCTATAATGTAGGCACTGTACTTAATAAAAAAGTATATAGTACAGTAGAGATGTAGTCATTGCCTTCATGGCATTTACAGTCCAGAAGGAAAACATATGGGTTGGGGAAATATGTTTCCAAGGATAAGTTCAGTGTGCTATAGAACTAAATCAGAAGTACGTAAATCATATTTTGCAATGATTTATGTTTTTAAAATAGTACTTTTAAGTTCATGTTAAATTGTTCTAATATATTTCAGTGTAATCCATAGTTAACATTTTATTATTTTCACAATATTCTGTTACACTACCAAGAAGGAAGAACCTTATTATCCTAGAAGTTGATACAGGTGAAAATTATTGAATAAATTTACAGCATATTGATTACACGAATGAATAACATAACACTGCTTGGATTGTACAGTTTTCTGGTGCATATTATCATTTCAATTTGGCACGATGAATACATTGGCATGTCTCTGACACAGACTGTATATCACAATTTCACAGACAAATTTATAGTTTGTATGTGCAAAATGTTACAACTATAACAGCTTTAATTAGATGCTTTATAATGAGTCATGACTTTTGTTTCCTATGTTACAGAACAACAAAAAAAAAACCCAGATATTTAATCATTGCCTGAAATTCCTGGCAGAAGAAGACATCTAGTTGATTTCATGTCTTTGAAGGTAGGTCAATACAACTCATCCTGAAATTCTGATAGCCTTTCTATCTTAGTCAGTTGAGGCTGCTATAACAAAAATGTTTTAGATTAGATGGCCTAAATAGCAGTAATCAATTTTTCACAGTACTAGAGGCTGGGAAGCCTGAGGTCAAGGTGCCAAGTGATTTGATTCCTGGTATGGGTTCTTTTCCTATTTAAGTTTTCACAAGGCAAAGAGAGAGAGAGAGGGAGGGAGAGGGAGGGAGACACACACACACACACACACACACACACACACACAAACATGAGACAGAGAAAGAGAGAGAGAGAGAGAGAAAGAGAGAGAGAGATCACCTATCTTGTATCTATTCTTATAAGGACACTAATTCTATTTTCTATTGAGGGCTTCACTGTCATGACCTAAATACCTCCCAAAGCCCCACCTCCAAATGCTATTATGTTGAGGAGTAGGGTCTAAACATAAATTTTAAGGGGTTTAAAAACATCCAGTCCATACAAGTCCATCTCTGGACCCCCAAAATGTATGTTCTTCTCACATGAAATATAAGTTTATTCCATCCCGAGAGTTCTAAAGTGTTAACTTGTTCCAGAGTCAACTCGTATGTCTAAAGTCCACAGTCTCATTTAAATAGCATCTAAATAAAAAATGGATGAGACTGAAGTATAACTCATCTTGAGGGAAGATTCCTCTCCAGCTGTTTATCTGTGAACCAAAGAAGTTATATACTTCCAAAATGCAATAGTGAGACAGATACAGGACAGAGATCCCCATTATAAAAGATAGAAATAAGAAAGAAGGAAGGGGTGACATGTGGTAATCTAAAAGCCTAACAAGCCAAATGCCATCATATTTTCAGGCTCAAAAATAATCAACTTTGAGCTGATGCTATACCTTCCAGGCCCACTGGGGCAGCAGTTTCACCCCTAGGACTCACTGGAATGGAGATTCCACTTGCTCCACCCCCACAACTCTAGCCTGTTGGAACAAAGGTGATGTCCCTGTTCGTATGACTGTGCTGACAGCAGTCCCTCCTTTTGAAACTGAAGTGGAGGCATCTCTGTCCTCCAGTCCCATGAAAGCTGAGCCTGTGGTGGGAGTTGCATCCCTGAAGACTCATCAGTTGCCTTTGGAGTTATCATTCTCTTGAAGAATAGCACAGTTTTGTAGCCAAATAGCTCTATAGTCTACTCATGTAAGGTCTATGTAGCCTGACAACCTTCATTTTATCCGATTTTATCCATTTCCTTTATTCCAAACTGGCAGTGTGGTTTGGGGGGTGGATGGTGAGGTTCATGGTTCATCTACATAATAATAATCTTCTTATCAAAGGGTTTTTGATCACACACTTTGTATTATCTGTATCATGGAGAGGCTGGGAATTTTTCAAATCTTTTGTTTAGATTCCTTTTTGTTTAACAATTTCTTGTTCAGTTGAATTCTCTCTTCTTGCATTTTACCATAAGCAATGAAGAAAAGTCACAATGCTCTTTCAAAATTTTGCTTAGAAATCTCCTTGGCTAAATATCTAATTTCATTGTGCAAACGCTCTACCTTCCACAAATCACTAGAAAACAAATGCTATTCAGCAAAATTGTTTGCCACTTTATAAGAATCACGTTCTTCTCATCCAGTTTCCAATAACGTGTTCCTCGTATCCACCTAAGACATTATCCAACTGGCTTTATACGTACATTCTTCTACCAGCATTCCATTCATTATTCCATTTATCTGTCTCCTGAGAAGAGGAAACATTTTGCAACACCTCTCCTCTTTGCTTTCTGAGTCCTCATCAGAATCACCTTTAGCAATTCTTTTAAAGCAATAATGGCTTTTTCTAGCATGTAACTCAAAATTTCTAGCCTCTTCCATTACCCAGTTTCAGAGTCTCCTCATTTTTAGGTATTTTTTCAGCAGTACTTTACTTCTGAGTACCAATTTCTGTCTGAGTCTTTTGGGTTGCTATAGCAAAAATTATCATGGAATGGGTGGCTTAAACAACAGAAATCAATACCTTACAATACGGAGAATGGGGGGTCCAAGATGAAGGTGACAGCCAATTCAATTTCTGCCAAGGCTCCTTTCCCCAATTACATCCTCAAATGATGGAGAGAGATCATCTATCTTTTAAGTGAACTAATTTCATTTATGAAGACTTTACTGTCATGACAAAATTACCTCCCAAAGTTTCACCTCCAAATACCAGCATTTCGGGAAGGAGGATTCTAATTATATGAATTTTGTAGGGACACATGCATTCAATCAACTTCTCTAGGTTGGTATGGAGTTTGAAAAATCTATTGAAAATCCAAAGTAGTTCTAGGAGATGAGAATATTTCATCGAACTTTAAAAAGAAAAGCTTCTAGAACTTCCTCTAAAATATAAGTTTTCTTGAATGGATCTTGTAAGTGATCCAAGAAAATCAAATCTCTGGGTAATTGCTAAAGAATATCCAAAATGCTGTTTCTTCTTAGCATCCAGTTTGATACCTTTTTCACTTTAGTCATTATAACCTTTCCATTTGTTTTTCTCTAAACACAAACAATTTTTTAAAAATTCATAAAACCTATTAGCATAGTAGTTTTTAGGTCTCTGTTCTCCTAGACTTGCCACTTATAATCTGTTCAAGACCGTCACTGGATATTCATAGTTTGTATGTATGAATTGGATATGTTAAATTACATTTGACTTGAATTGAAGAGTTTGAAGAGGCAGTAGTTGAAAGGTGAATCTAAAGACAGTGTGTCCATATTGTTTGGACTTTGAACCTTAAATATGTTTCTGTGTTTTATTAAAAAGCCAACACTACCAGCAAAAAACAAAAAATAAAAATAAAAATAGAAAGAACAATTATTTATGGCTGAAGGTGCTCAGATATAGCACTTTCTAGACTAATATAGCACACAAAAATGACCAAATTCCTGAATATTTAATGTATATGCCCTTATCATATCTCTATTTATTTAACAAAAATTAAGTACAGAATAAATGGCTCAAGATTTGTGAGATTGCTATGTGTAAATGTAGAAAATACAAATAAAAATGTAAATAGTGACAAAAACAAAGTTTTTTCTCTTCCAGTTCTAAGTGGGAAAACAAAAAAACAAAAAACAAAAAGCCTTGAGCTACCACTTGAGTAGATTTCTGTAACTGTATTGCTATTCTTAACATGTTCCAATGCCATCACAATAAATCCATTCTTGGTTGACTCCTCATTCTTTTAGCAATTAACACAATTTATCAGATTATAAATATGCAACAAAAATAACCCTTGACAGATTTTTCTTCATCCTGGTTATGAAACCAGGCTTCATTTTTCCATATGGCATTCCAACGGCTGGCACAATTGTTTTATTTCACTTGGCACTGACCGCCCTATTACTGTCTTCCATTGCCTTTTCTTATCGATGCGTGTCCAAATTAGCCATTTCTGCCACTTAAAGCAAAATTATTCAATCATTACATTTAAAAAACTACAAGAACTTTTGGGCAATCGGGTGAGTTTTAAGCAAAAAGTTGAAATTAGATGTGGGCTCCATGACAATTCAATTAACATGAACACAGTATGAAAGTATCAATCTAGGTTTTAATGCATAAAATGCATAACCTTTTTTATTGTACAGACTCCATCTTGTATCGTTGACATAAATAGTAAAGTTGAATGTAAAGAACAGAATAATTTCAAAAGGAGGCGTGAATCTGTTCTCAGTGGTGTTGAAAGCCAGCTCTTTAACCTTTGGCAAGCCATAGAGTCCTTCTGTCTGAGTTTACTTATAGCACAATGAGCATGCGATGCCTGCTCTCTGTATATTTATATTACAGGGATGAGAGAGTGAAGCAGGTGAAATGTTTCAGACTTCTTAGACATTTGGAACAATAAAAGCTAGGAATGTTATAATTATTACTTTGGCATTATTAGAATAATATCAGACCACCTTGGTGCCTTTCATTTTATTTTACAGATTGAACTTTTTTTTGAAGTACAGGTTTTAAATAAATATAACTTACAGTGAAATTTTAATAACTTTGGAAGTTCACCTGTTCTAATTCTTTAGGTGTTTTAAGTAAAAGAGTTTTTTTGTGTGTTTGTTTGTTTGCTTTTGTTTTTGTTTTTTTTTTTTGTTGTTTGTTTTTTAGAGGAAGTCTCACTCTGTCGCCCAGGCTGGAGTGCAATGGCATGATCTTGGCTCACTGCAACCTCCGCCTCCCAGGTTCAGGCAATTCTCCTGCCTCAGCCTCTTGAGTAGCTGGGATTACAGGCATGTACCACAACGCCCAGCTAATTTTTGTATTTTTAGTAGAGATGAGGTTTCACCACGTTGGTCAGACTGGTCTTGAATTTCTGACCTTGTGATCCACCCGCCTCAGCCTCCCAAAGTGCCAGATTACAGGTGTGAACCACCACACCCAGCCAGTAAAGGACTTTTTAGGGAATGGCTGGGTATCCTGAAGTGGACAGACTTTTTACATTTTATTTATTAAGGTTTTAGTATGATTTTAATAGTTTTTATAAAAAATATAAAAGAATATGGTATGGACAATATTTGCAAATATTGGAGCAAACAATAATGTCTGAAAGTTCATATACATGACATACATATTGGCACAATAGACAAACAAAAATAAGTTTAAGAAAGGATATTATGAAAGAAGACAATATAATCTTAAAACCAGAATATCGCTAGTAAAATTACTCTCTCTTGTAATACCACTTGAAATAACAATAAAGCATACCCATGTTTGTTCATAAGAGGCTTGTTAGACATAGAATGGAACCTGCTCAATGAGCTTTGTAGACTATGAACAATTATAAGTATGCAAGAAGCTATGTCCATCTGCATCAGAGTTTAAGTAATATTAAATCTCACTGATAAACTACTCCTACAAACCACTGCCCCTTCTGCGATATTGCAGAAATCTGCAGTTGCACAGTTATCTCACTTGGTCTCTGCTAAACATCCATGTTGTCACAGTATGATGTGAAACACACCATATTCAGCACTTGCCATCTGATGATTTCATGGGTCATATAGGCTTTACACGTGTTCTCAAATGCCAGGTTTTGTTAAGATTTAACGAGGGTCTTTATTTTATTCCTGGCATCACACTGTGGTGTGCCCTCCAGACTAAAGATTGAATTTGGAAGAGAGAAGCTAGAAAGGCTCTAAACTGAAAGCCACAATTTGACAACTTTGTCTCCCTAACAAAAATGCGCCTATTCTGATGTTCTTACTGTAAGGTGTATTGTTGGAATTAAAGTGAGAAAACTGAGACCAATATCAGAAAAGTCAAATTCCAGTTTATTCAGCTCCCAGGCGAGGTTCTATGGTCCGAGGAAGAGGGGCCAGAGAAGTTGCGCCTGGCCGTTCTGGGCATGGGGTTTTATAGGGAGTGAGGGCGATAGATGGGTCAGTGGGGAAACAAAGCATGGGCAACTGCATTGGCCATAGAGAGACTGGACCCGGACTTGGTGAGCCGCCATTGGTAGCCCAGTGGGGCTGTCAACAGGTGGGCGGGCGAAGGCAATAGATTGATTAGAGGGGAGACAAAGCATGGGCAATTGCATTGGCCATAGAGAGACTGGACCCGGACTTGGCGAGCTGCCATTGGTCAGGCCCTTGGCGGGATTTTCGAATTTTGGCAGGGCTGAGAACGTGATTTAGCGCTGAGTGTGGGGCTGGGGGTGGAATGTAGCAGTGGGTGTGGGGAGCCCGCATGGAGGAGGCAGGTGCTAAGCAGGATGTCCGGCCTGACAACACAAATGTCGGCCTGCTGATAATAGTGTTATCAGGTGCGGAGCGGGTGGGTGCTGCTCATCCGGCTCCCGGCGAGGCTATCGGCCTTACACTTATTTCTTTTTCTTATTGCCTTCTTACCTGACTGGATAAAAAGTGCTTAGGAAGCAGAAAGCATGTAACAATGTGCATATTCCCTGGTTGTCTATAGTCTCTTAAAATCTAAACTGGAAGCATCACACCTTTATCCAGTTTAACTGTTTGCTCTGCATTCTCAAACCTAAAATCTCCACTAGCTCCACTAGCTGATTTTTTTTTTTTTTTTTTTTGAGATGGAATTTCGCTCTGTCACCCAGGTTGGAGCTCTAGAGTGCAGCGGCCAGATCTCAGCTCACTGCAACCGAGTTCAAGCAATTCCCCTTTCTCAGCTCCTGAGTAGCTGGCACTATGGCACAAACCACCATGCCTGGCTAATTTTTATATTTTTGGTAGAGACGGGGTTTTGCAATGTTGGCAAGGCTGATTTGTAAATTGTGCCATTTCCTACAATTGCTTAGACTGTAAAATATAGATAAAAGGTAAATAAGAAGAAATTAACTAACTTTTATATAATTTCTATAACAAGTTAACTAACTACTTAAAGAGGTATTGCTTTGGCAAATTCATGATGCCTTTATTTCTGTATCGGAAAAATTATATATGACAAGTGTTTATCATGTTTAAGAATAAGAGTCTTCTCTTATTTTTTTTTTAAATAATCTATCTTGTTAGAGTTTACCTGTCAAATATTCAAATGAAATTTATAAGAAGAGAAAGAAAGAAGGAAAGGAAGGTAGGAAGAAATTAAGGAAGAAAAAAACCTGCAATGATTGAATAAATCATGAGAATAACACCCTAATGTGTTTACAGTCTTAGAGCAATATACAGGACATTGAACCATGTGTCTACTTGAGGATGGTGAGAATGAGGTATGTAAGACGAAAGGTGAGTGAGAGTTAATTAGAACAAGCTTCAAGGATGTCTATGCCTCATCTTAATTCATGAGTCTAATTTGAAACTCAGCATAGTTCCGATAAAGAGAGAAAAACCCTATCATCTCACAAAAACATGGATTACATTACAACACATTTCCTACCAAAGGGAACAATTTTTCATTACTTAACACTAAAGTGCTGAAACCATTAGTGTACCCTTTTAGACTTAAAATAAACATGTGTATTATGTGCCTATATCTCCCAATGGAGATCACAAATGGTGTCACATTGCACTGTGGATCCATTAGTAACATAATGGCATCCAACCACAGGTCTTGCTAATGGTTTAAATTGGAAAGCAGATTTTTTTTCTTTCGTTCGAGAGAGCGAGAGAGAGAGAGAGAGAGAGAGAGAGAGAGAGAGAGAGAGAAAGGAAAAGGATAAGAAATTAAAGGAAAGAAGAAGAAAGAAAAGCTTTCTCTCTTGTTATTTATTTGTAAGTACATAGTCAGCTTAAACCTTTGTTTCTGTTGAGTAATTCAGGATATGACACTTTAAAAAAAAATGAATGAATCAGAAGATCCAGTATTTTAAACAGTTGTCTAGCATATAAAAATTAATAAAGGGCAGAGCCCATATGAGATCATTTAACAAAATGCTTTTTTTCTGATTAGACAAAGGAGAACTATAACATTTAAAATGTGGGGCATGTAACCTAATTTGGGATAGATATCTGAGGACATGCAAAAGCCTGTTTTTATAAATCATGTACAGAAAAAGCTAATTGGCTTCTCAGTGTGACTTACAATATCATCCTTATAGCAAAATTGCTGTAATTACTAGAAGGAAAAGAAGAGGTGGAAAGTTTATAGTCATGAAAGATATGAACAACTCTATTTCCAGAAAAGAAGAAAAAAGAATTCTGGGGAAGATTTCAAGTACTCAGATAATTTATATAATGAATTCTCTGTTTTCTTACTATGTTTGAGAGGATATAAAAAATAAGAGATAGGACATGATTAAAAGGTATTGCACTGAAACTAAAGCATAGCTCTCTCTGACTGCTAATACGGCTGCAGGATACTCAAAAGGAAATGTATTGGGAAGATTTTTGGCTCACAGGTATTGTTTTGTTAACATACAAGTCAGAATTTTTCTAAGAAACCTAGCTTTACTCTTGGCTACTGAATAGTGTCCTAAGGCCACCAAGCTCCATTAAATCCCTCTGTCTTGTTTTAAGAGTTCTGCTGAGAATAGTAATTCTGATCATTATTTTCTTAGGAAAATATAGGCATATGTTCACTCATTCTGCCATGTTGCACTTAAGTAATTAAAAATTCATGTTCCAAGTAAGAAGCTGTTAAGCAGCTAATTATTTATTCTGTTTACAAGATATGCCCCAACTGGTTAGGGAAAATGGATGCTAGGGGCTGAAGAAAGCATTAAATACATTTAGGGTGAGAAGGCCAACCTCCCTCCTGGTGGGTATATTACCAAGTGATACAAATTGAAAGAGCGCCTTAAGCAAACAAACCACCCATTAAATAAATGGATTATTCATTTTAGGAAGACAAGAAGTATCCTTTACCTCTTAATCATCACACACAAAATCTACTTGAAATTCATTGTCAGATAACTCAATTCATTATGTATCTCAAGCTAGCTTTTTGAATGGAAGACTTTTGAAGAGATATCATGGTAATGTTTTTAAAAGAATAATAAGAGAAAAAAGTAGACTTAAAAATACATATATTTTAAATCTCATACAAAATCTATGCACGCCAAACCTAAATAATACATTTAGAATGAAACTGGGACTTGCCCCTAAAAATTGCTAATAAAATATATTTTTAGAAAACCCTCAAAATTAGCAAGATGGATATTAATGAGATACCTTACAGAGGTAATATGAAGAAAGAAATTTATATCCTGTTAAATTAATTCAGTAACATTGTCAATTGTTACATAATACTTATGAATTACATAAAGAATATATAAGCTATAGAAATGATTATCATAAAATGTGGTGTGAAGTATTCATGAAAATGTTGTATAAAGTCATCACTGGGTTTTAAGAAGACTATTCTCAAGCAAAAAGTTCCTGAATTGAAATATGAGCTGAAAAGGTCATCTCAGAATCTAGAAATACTTAAATAACCATTTTATGAACTTTCAATTTTCCAACTTCTGCTAGAATGTTGAATGTCTCCGGAGTAAGCTTTCTGCAACTAATGTTAGTTATTTCTTAATAAATATATGAGCAAATGTTTATTGAGACTGTCTGAGGAATAGGTCATTCTCATTAACACAATAAATCTAGTTAACAAACATCATACAATTTCCAATTTCCAACAAGTTTTATATAATAAAATATATGTACATAACTATCATAATAAAAGCCAGTATGTTATATTTTTGGCAATTTAAAACATGCTTTCAGATTGTAATTGTGGGCATGTATTAGCATTGTACTACATTATTTTTGCAATTAAAGTAATAATATAGGATAGATTTTATCATGTATGGTTTTCTTTTAGATTATACAACTTAAGGCTGCTACCTTTTGTTATTTTTGATGATGTAATAACCTATAGATATTTTTATGATTTAAAAATACTTATCCAGGCCTTATGACAACTCTCAATATTCCAGTCATTTTGTCATTTACAAGTTTGTTTATTACTTTTATTTCCCAACAATAACCAGACTAATAGAACATAAAATGCAAATGTGTTATTTAAAATCACAATCACAAATGTTTTACATATAAACATTTTGCTTCTTGCTTCATCTTTTTCCATTTATTTTTTTCAGCATTATAGCTCCATAGGGTCTCCATACTATTTTTATACTTTCTGCTTACATGTTTAGAACTTGCAAAGAATTTATTATAACTCATGAATGTTCACCTTTCATTAATGCATATTTTAACCCAGTATTAAACTCTACCTGCTTGGAAAACTAATATTATTGCTTAAGTGATTAAATGAGAGGTATAACAAATAAAAAATCAAAGTAATGTTCTCATTTTTATGGAGCTTAATGCTATACTAATTTCTCCATTAATCATCCAGAGTAGCAGTTGGCAAAATATAGCCAGCCTCAAGACGAAATGCAGCCCACTATCTGTTTTTGTAAATACAGTAGAGTTTTACTGAAACATTGTTAGACCTGGGTCTCAACCAACATGGGTGAAAAATAACTTCCAGGCCTAATGCCTGGTAGTGCATAGCAATCTATTTACTAGGAGTTTATGCATAGACAGGTATGGCAATCACTGATGTAACCTGATCATTTTAGACAAATTTTTAAAGTTATTATCTTTGTGTTTGCTATAGGGATTTAATATACATTTTAACATCATAATCGACATAGAAAATCTGTGCTTTGTGGTATTATTTTTATATTTATATCTATATCACATTTACATCCATATCCATATCTATATCTAATTTCTATGTGAGTATGTCCTAAAACACACAGCACTAGAATGTGTGGGTAATGGAAAAGAAGCAGAATTTGAAATTTACAGTGCCCGGAGCTAGTCTTTAAAGAATTCTCCAAGATTTAGTTATTCAAAATTATAAATAAAAACTTGGTTCTTATAACTGCTTAGTAAAAATGGAAGTTCTCTACTGCTAGAAAGATACTTGATTGTGCAGCCCCCAGAACTCATGCCTCCAATATTTCTCTAACTTTGATATTTCCATTTCCAAAATTGAACAAGTGTGCCTTCATTGTTCTGTTTGAACCCTTTCCCTTTGGTTATATTTAAATAATACATGTACCTGGAAAAAATGAAAAAAAATCATCAATAATTTGGAATGAATTACTTTATTATGTCATTGGTTTTATTCATTCATTTATATTTGTTTCTTATGATAGAAAATACAATAGGGTAATATGAGATTAACAAGGAAATTAATGAATGATTAGAAAATAGTAAAGAGAAAAATAATGTTTAGAATGGAGATATTTACAAAAAAAATTACCTACTATATTTTTGCCTGAACTGATTTTTTGACTTTAGAATGCTAAAACGTCTTGACAGTGCTTTATGTTTGTAATCTGTGGACTATAAAATATTTCTCTACTCTATGCAAAATTATAATATATCTCATATATTTCTGTAGTCATTACAAATTCTGTAATAAACAAATTCTGTAATAAACAAATTCTGTAGTAAACAAATTCTGTAGTAAACTAATTCTGTAGTAAACAAATTAACATTAGTATAAATTCCAGTGAGTTTAATAAGTTCTTACTTTTACAAATGAAGCATTTCAGGCAAATAACTCAGATTCTTACTACAAGTTGAGGACAGAGCAAGAATAGAGTTGATGCCTTTCAGTATTGGTGCTTGAGCTGCAAAATTCGTGCCCAGGGGAAAGGTGGTCCTGAACTATTAAATTTCTCTTAGGCTTAACCTTAGTTATATCATACCTTGACATTTTCTTCCTTTTACTTACCTGGCACAAATCTTCTTCTAAAAGTTTATTACTCCAATGATTTGCAACATGATAATAGTAGCAAAAGTTTTAGATTATTTGCTTTAGACTTATTTTTGACTTTACACATGTGAAACAGTAGTATAGGTGAAGAGTCAATAAGGGTTATTACTTTGGACATAAAACTATTTTAAGGTGAAAACTGCAGAGTATCTAAGCTCTCTGGAGACATAATAAAAATAGACTAAATTACACTTTAGTATTTTTTCAGACCCTCCAAGTCTCCTTAGGAGAACACTCTGTCCTTTTAAAAAACTCATATTTTTACTTCACAGTCCCCAATTACTAAAAAGAAATGTTGCTTGTTAGGTGGAACTATTACATAGAAACATTAAAGCTGAAATCTGCAACATTGGTTGAAGAGTAATTCATGCACATATTTTTATATCTGTTTCTGTACAGCTGTGTATTAAGATGTTGAGCATATTAATATTTTATAAAAACAGAATAGTAATCAAGTTATTTTAAAGAGTTGAATGTTAAGTGTAGTAGAAGTAACTTATAAAATGAATTATTTGGCATTCATTTCAAAGTAAAACTCTGTAACATATTCTTGATTTTCAAAATATTCTGCTTTTGGGAAACTATATTTACCTAAACAACCTGGTCCCACTCATGAAGTGTTTAAAGTTTCTATGATCTATTTTTTTATTTCAGAAATTATGATACATTCTTTTGAACGTTCATAGTGATAAAAAGTCTATATTTGTCTATAATGAGTTAGTTTTGGAAACAAACATTATGGAGAGTAAACTTTAATAAATGTGTGGTTATTGAACAACCTAATAATTAGTTTGGTACTGAAATGCATGACTTTTTTTAGACTCTAAAACTAATTTATTATAGAACCCCTTCCCAATACCAAAATTAAATACATTAAGCATGAACATTATTATTAAAATGGGCCTGTGACTTTGGAATGTTGCTACTCTGAAGCAAGATTCTAATGTAAAGTTTGGCTGGGAAATAGCAGGCAGATTTATACAATAATTCTCATAGCTCTATCATGGGTTTCAGTGTGCCAGTAGATCTTGTTCATGCTGTTCACTGTGGTTGTTTATATTCACACTGTATTCTTAACATGTTTGCTTTTCATTTCAGTACTTACTAGGTAAAATAGAAACAAAAATTTGAATGCCACCTCTACAGCTTTATAGTATACTCATCAAACTGTAAGTGACTCAAAATAGAGAAAAAATTTAAACCAAATCAAGACCAAATTAATTAATTAATTTAATTAATTAATTAAAAATACCATAAATATTCTTTTTCAAAAAGTTCTTTGTATTAGTCAAAATTTTTAGAATATTAAATATAAAATAATAAAGTTGTATATATAGTGGAATAACATACAATAAAAGAATATTAAATAATTTAAAACTAATTTATATGTACTATATACAATAAAAATTAACTCCAGTAAATTCCTTTGATAATAGGTAAATTAACTGCAAAATTAACAATAGCAACATGTCAGTGATATATGCCAGGAATTCAGATTATTTTTACCTGATTAATAAGATGCCAGATTTCAGCTCTTCTTTTTCATTTTTTAAATTTTTTTTTACAAATCATTGTAGTGGAGGCCTCTGTGAATGTCTGCAGTTACTTTGCATTGGATATCTATCACCTCTGATTTCTTGTTAATTAATCTCTAGCTAGAGAATATTCTTTCAGTGGTCAGTTAAAAGTTTTAAGTCAGAGAAACAATTTTCATATTAAAGTTATGTAGTGAAAAGTAATGGCAATTGCCAAAAGTTTTACAAATTTCAAAACTGGTAAAAATTCCAAGAAATTAGTAATTTGACTGAATTGGCTCAATTTTCCCTTCTTTAACAAGACTTTCTGGAACACAGATGAGAAATTTTGTGTATGCAAGCATAGTTGTATGTATATATGTGTGTGAATACATTTTGTTTCCTCTTACAGACATTATTTAAGTGCTACCTTATTTGCACTTGACACTCATGTTCTAAATAGGTTACTGTAAATGAGAGATGAATGATTTTAGTATTCTAGTAAATCTCACAGGTCATCATATAGCAAATAAAGTGTTTAAAGCAAATACTTCTGATTGAAATGGCAGATGGAAGGCTTCTACCATCATTCCTCGTAGAAGCATTGATTTTAGCAGCTTTCCATGTACCAGAACACTTTTGTGTGAGTCTTGAAGTGTAGCAGAGATGTTCTGGCACACACTATTGGAAGAGTATTGGTCTATGTTTCTGTTTTTATGCCATCACAATGCTGTTTTGGCAACTATAGCCCTATAGTACAGTTTAAAGTTGGGTAGTGTGGTGCTGGTGGCTTTGTTCATTTTGCTTAGGATTGCCTTGGCTATTTGAGCTCTTTTTTGGTTCCAGATAATTTCTTTTTCTTTGAAACAGAGCCTCACTTTGTTGCCCAGGCTTGAGTGCAGTGCTGTGATCTCAACGCACTGCAACCTCGACCTCCTGAGTTCAAGCTATTCTTTTGCCTCAGTCTCCCGAGTAGCTGGGACTACAGGTGTGCACCACCGTGCCCAGCTAATTTTTATATTTTTAGTAGAGATGGGGTTTCACCATATTGGCCAGTCTGATCTTAATCTCCTGACCTCATGATCTTCTCACCTCGGCCTCCCAAAGTGCTGAGATTACCAGCGTAAGCCACCACGCCTAGGTTCCAGATAAATCTTTGCATAACTTTTCCTAATTCCATGAAGAACCTCATTAGTTTTGTGATAGGAATAGAACTTAACATATAAATTGCTTTAAGCAGTATGGTTATTTTAATAATATTGATTCTTTTTAGCCATGACCATGGACTGTTTCTCCATTTGTTTGTATCATCTCTGATTTCTTTGATCAGTCTTTTAAAATTCTAATTGTACAGATCTTTCACCTCCCTGGTTAGCTGTATTCCCAGCTACTTCATTCTACCTGTGCTATTGTGAATGACATTGTGTTATTAATTTGGCTCTCAGCTTGAATGATGGTGTAATAAAAATGCTACTAATTTTTGTACAGTTATTTTGTATTCTGAAACTTTGTTGAAGTTATGTTTCAGATCTAGTAGTTTTTGGGAAGAGGTTATGGAATTTTCTAGGTATACATTCATATTGTTGCAAACAGAGATAGTTTGACTTCCTCTCCTCCTATGTAGATGCTTTTTATTTGTTTCTACTGGCCGATTTCTCTAAGACTTCCTGTACTATGTTGAATAGGAGTGGTGAGTTGGCATCATTGTTTTGTTCTGGTTCTCAAGGGGAATGCTCCCAGCTTTGCCATTCAGTAAGATGTTGGCAACGGTTTTGTCACATATTGCTTTTATTATTTTGAGATATGTTCCTTGACATTTTGAGAATGTCTTGTTTGTTGAGGGTTTTTAATGTGAAGGGATATTTAATTTTATCATAAGTATTTACTGTATCTATCAAGATGATCTTATTTTTTTGGTTCTGTTTATGTGATGAATCATATTTATTGATTTGCATATATTGGATCAACCTTACATCCCAGGGTTAAAGCCTACTCAATTGTGACAGATTAGCTTTTTGATGTGCTACTGTATTCAGTTTGCTAGTATTTTGCTGAATATTTTTGCATCGGTGTTCATCAAGAATATTGACCTGAAGGTTTGTTGTTGTTCTTGTTTGGTATCGGCCAGGTTTTGGTGTCAGGTTAATGCTGACCTCATAGAGTGAGTTAGGAAGAAATCATTCCTCAATTTTTTTGGAATAGTTTTAGTAGGACTGGTACCATCGCTTCCTTACATTCCTGGTAGAAATTGGTATTAATTCCTCTGGTCCCGGGCTTTTTCTGGTTATAGGGTTTTACTTTTCATTTCTGATCCAATTTGACAACTCATTATTGATCTATTCAGATATTTCATCTCTTCCTAATTCAATCTTGGGAGGTTGTATAATTTCAGAAATTTGTATATTTCTTCTAGATTTTTAAAAAATTTTCATATATGTGAGCATAATAGTCTGAGGGTATTTTTGTAAGGTCAGTGATAACATCCCCTATTTCATTTCTGATTGTGTTTATTTTTATCATCTCATTTTCTATATGTGTATAGTGGTATATCAATTTTATTTATTCTTTGAAGTAACCAATCCTTGGATTTATTAATCTTTTGCATAATTTTCCATATCTCTATTTTCTTGGTTGCAGTTCTAATTTTGGTTATTTCTTGTCTTCTGCTAGCTTTGGTATTGATCTTGTCTTCGATGTGCTTCAGCTATGCACCAAGATTCTAGTATGTTGTTTTTTAGAAGAAGGTTGTTTAATTTCCATGTAATTGTATAATTTAGAGCAAATTCTATTTTTATTTTGCTATGCTCTGAGAGTGTGGTTGGTACTGAGACTGGATTCTGGGACACAGGAGAGGCTCAGCTACCTGATAGGATGTGTTCTTTCAGGCTCTTGGTCCCTCACTCACTCAAGAAAGGGGGAGAGGACCCCACCGGGTGTGGTGGGCTTGTAAGTAAATATCAGACCCCAAAGAGTTTTGCAGAAAGTGATTTATTTAGTCAGAGAGAGAGAGAAAAAGGAGAAAGAAATAGAGAGAGCAGCTCCCACAAGGTCATGGAAGGGGATCCAGGAATGGAGTCCACACTGATGTGGGGGAAGGGGACTTTTAACCTGGGAGTAATTTCCACCCCATTCAAATTTTTGTCCTATGAAAGATTCCTTTAAACTTCCGCTGGACTGATTGATCTTTGATTTTTTTCTGTGCGCTCAAAAGATAAACAAAGACCTCTAAGCTCCCGGATGGAGACGTTGGGAGGTATGGTGCTGGAGAGTTCTTGCCTTTGAAACTATGCCCCCTTGTGGACGCTGGAAGAGAATACTTTCCCTCAGTATGATTGTAGGTTTTCTGATTTTGCTGATTTTTTTGTTCATAGTTGTATGGCCCATTTTAGATTATGTGCCATGTGCAGATAGGAAAAATTTATATTCTGTCGTTCTTTATGGAGAGTTTTGTAGATATCTTCTTGATCAAGTGTCAATTTCTGGTTCCCAATATCTTTGTAAGTTTTTTGCCTTGATGATCTAATACTATCAGTGGCATGTTGAAGTCTTCCACTCTTACTGTGTGGTTATCTAAGTCTTTTTGTAAGTCTCTAAGAAATTGCTTTCTGAATCTGGGTCCTCCTGTGCTGGGTGCATATATATTTAGGATAATTAGGTCTTCTTCTTGAATTGAACCCTCTACCACTGTGTAATGTCCTCCTTTGTCTTTTCTACCTTGTTGGTTTAAAGTCTATTTTGTCTGAAATTAGAACAGCAATGCCTGCTTTCTTCTATTTTCTCTTTGATTGGTAGAATTTTCTCCATCCCTGTATTTTGAGTTGATGGGTATCATCGAATATCAAATATCAAATCAGTTTTTTGAAGGCAGCGTACATTTGTGTTTTGCTTCTTTATTTAACTTGCCATTTTGTGCCTTTTAAGTGAAGCATTCATCCTATTTACATTTAACATTAATATTCATATGGGCAGACTTGATCTTGTCATTATGTCCATTAGCTGGTTATTATGCAGATTTAATTGTGTGGTTGCTTTATACTGTCAGTGATCTATGTACTAAAGTGTATATTTGTGGTGGCTGGTAATGGTATTTCCTTTACACATTTAGCACTCCCTTAACACCTCTTATAAGTCCAGTTTGGTGCTAACAAAATCCCCTAGCCTCTATTTATATGAGAACTTTTTTTTTCTCATTTACATATTAAACTTAGTTTGACTGTAAATGAAATTCTTGATTGGAACTTTTTTTCTTCAAGAATGCTGAATATAGACCCCTGACCTCTTCTAGCTTATAAGGTTTCTGCTGAAAGTTGGAATAATAGCCTGATGGCATTTCTTTTATAGATGACCTGCCCCTTCTTTCAGGCTGACTTTAACATATTTAAATTTCATTTTGACCTCTGAGAATCTGGTGACAATGTGTCTAGTGGATGGTCATCTTGCATAGTACCTCATGGAAGTTTTCTGCATTTCCTGAATTTGAATGTTGGTGTCTCCACTGAGGTTGTCAAAATTTTCATGGGAGATATCCTCAAATATGTTTCTCCAAGTTGCTTGCACTCTCCCCATCTCCTTCAGGAACTCTAATGGGTTGTAAATTTGATATTTTTACATAATTGTATATTTCTTAGACAGTTTGTCCTTTTTACTTTATTTTTGTCTAATTATTTTGGATAATGGATGTTCAAGTTCTGAGATTTTTTTTTTCCCCAGCTTGTTAATTCTGCTGTTGAAATTGTATTAGGAAATTCTTGGAGTTTTCAGCTCTCATCAGATCATATTGGTTCTTTCTTAAAATGGTAATTTTGTCTTTTACCTCCTTTACTGTTTATTATATCCCTTAATTTTTTTTAATTAAATTTCAAGTCGTTGTGTGTGTGTGATTCTCAATGATTTTCATTCTAATCCATATACTGAACTATATTTCTGTCATTTCAGTCGTTTCATCCTGGTTAAAATATTGCTGGGTAACCAGTGCAGTTATTTGGAAGTAAGAATTCATTTTGGGTTTCTGAGTTGGAAGTTTTTTTATTTGTTTTTTTTAAATTATCTGTTTGGGCTGATGGTCCTTCAATCTTTGAGGCTGCTGTCATTTAATTCAGCTTTTTGCTTTTATCTTTCTTGATGTTCTTGGAGGACTAATTGTGATATAAGTTGTGTTCATTTAACTGGCTTTGTTTCCAAACAATTTTAGGGGAAAAATGTCAGCTCAGTACTTCTGGACTTTAAGAGGCCTGGGACCAGGTCACCGATTTTATTATCTGGCCCCTTGAAGTTAGAAACTTGATGCATTAGAGGGGCTGCGGTGTTCTTAGTCTACTAGTAGCCCCAACACTCTGACTGATGGGTGGTTCCAAACAAAATGTTTCATTAGGGTGATGGCAGAGGGATAAACTCTCACCTGCATGTCGCAGCAGCTACAATGGGGGGCACACACATTGGCTTTGGTGGGGTATTGGCAGGAACATGGCTGTGGCTTCATGCATGTTCTTGCACCCTATCTACTTTATTAAATAACTGAGGACCTGTCTCTAATATGTATATATGTATATATAACAAATTTTCATGTCTTCATAAGTGAAATTCAAGTTCAGCCACTCACTGCTTTTATAGTCCTATAAACAAGAACAAAAGTGTTCTATAAAGAAAGTTACTTTTTATTCCAAAGCAGCCTAGGAGAAGTACAGGCTTCTTGCATTAAGGCTACCCATTTGAATTTTTAATATAATGTTGACAAGTTTTCAAGAGGATATAAAAGTTATAAACATATAGGCACCCAATATTGGAGCATGTGAATATATACAGCAATTATTAATAGATCTGAGAGAAGAGATAGTAAGCAACATAATAATATTAGAGGATTGTAATGCTCCAGTTTCAACAATAGATAGATCTTTCTGACAGAAAATCAACAAGAAATTATTGGACTTGAATAGTACTTTAGACCAAACAAACTTAAAAAGCATATACAGAATATTTTATCCAAAAGCAGCAGAATACACATTCTTCTCAAATACACATGCACACTCTCCAAAATAAACAATAAGCTACACCAGAATGCAAGTGTTAGAAATTTAAGAAGATTGAAATTATATAAAATATATTGTCTGATGATAATGCTATGAAACTAGAAATCAATAACAAGGAAAACTGGAAAATTAAAAAATATGTGGAGACAAAATAAATATTATTGAATAATCCAGGGGTCAAAGACAAAATTTAAAAGGAAGTCCAAAATATCTTAAGATATATGAAAATGAAACATGACAAGTGAAAACTTATCAGATGCCACCAAAACAGTTCCAAGACAGATTTTAGCAATCATGTCTACATGAAAATAAAATCTCAAAACATCTAACTTTATACCTGAAGGAACTAGAAAAAGAACAGTCCAATAAAAAAGATAGCAGAAGGAGAAATTTAGTGAATGTCATAGCAGAAATAAATGAAATAGAAACTAGATAAAAAGTAGAAAAGATCAATAAACTGAGTTGGGTTTTTGAATAAGTAAATTAACTCATAAATGGAAGAGGAGACATTATAACTCATATCACAGAAATACAAAAATAATGAGACTGCTATGAGTAATTATATGACAGAACATTGGATAATCTAGAAGAAATGGATGAATTAGTATACATATATAACCTACCGGTACTGAACCATAAAGAAATAAGTAATCTTAACAGATCAATTATGAGTAAGGAGATTTAATCTCTAATCAGATACCTCCAAACAAATAAAAGCTGAGGATCTGATGGCTTCACTGGTAAATTCTACCAAATATTTAAAGAAGATTTAATGTCAATCCTTCTCAAACACCTGGAAAAAGCTGTGGAGGGAAAATTTTCAAACTGATTTTATGACTGTATCATTAACATGATAACAAGGCCAGACAAGGATGCTATAAACAAGAGAAGAAAATTACAGGTCAGTGTCCCTTGGGGGAATAGATGCAAAAATCCCAACTAAATGCCAGTAAACTGAATTCAACAACGCATTAAAAGGGCCACATGACATGATTGAGTGAGATTTATCCCTGAGATATAAGGATGATTCAACATACACAAATCAATAAATGTGATATGCCATATTAACAGAATGAAAAACAAAAATTTAATGATGATCTCAATAGATTAAAAAAATCACTTGAAAAAATTAAAAATGTTTTTATGATAACTCTTAAAAATAATGTGTAGAAAGAATGTACTTCAACCAATAAAAAGCATCATATTACAATAATATAGCATCATATCATAATCATATAGTAAATATGACTCTTAACAGTAAGAAGCTGGAAGTTTTTTTTTTATAAGATCTGGAATAAGACAAGAATGCTCAAGTTAACCTCTTCTATTAAGTATAGTGCTGAAAGTCCTATCCATAGCAATACCACAAGAAAAAGAAATAAAATATAGGCAAATAAGAAAAGAAAAAGTAAAATTGTCTTTTATTGCAGATGGCAAAATTTTATGTATAGATAACCCTGAAGACTCTACCAAAAAAAACTGTTAGAACTAATAAGTAGAGTAAATCTTCAGGATACAAAATTAACATACGAAAATCGGTTGTGTATCTACAGAATAACAATAGTCTATCAAAAAAAAATTAAGAGAGCAATGTCATCAAGAAGAGTAAAATACCTAGGAATAAATTTAACCAAGCAGGTTAAAGATGTGTACACTAAAACTGTAATGTTGATGGAAGATATTGAAGATGACACAAATAAATGAAAATATATTCCAAGTCATGGATCAGAAGAATGAATATTGTCAAAATGTTCTTACTTCCCAAAGTAATTTATGGATTCAATAAAATGTTTATCAATATTTCAGTGACATTTTTTGCAGAAATATAAATGATTCCAGAATTTTATGAAACTACAAAAGACTCTGAATAAAGCAATCTTGAACCAAAAAAAAAAAAAACACACAAAAAACAAAGCTAGATGCATGACACTCTCTGATTTCAAAACATCATGACACTTGAATAAAACACTGAAATGTGGAACAATTGATCAGAATAGAAAGACAGAAATATACACATGCACATATGGTTAACTAATCTTGAACTAAGATTCCAAAAATACGCAATGGAGAACTTATATCTTTTTTAATAAATTGTGTTGTGAAAACTGCATATTCACATGGAAAAAAATTAAATTTTTATCTCATACTACATTCAAATATCATCTCAAAATGGAATAAAGACTTAAAAATAAGACCTGAATCCAGAAAACTCCTAGACAGAAACATAGAGAAATAGCTCCATGGCACTGGTCTTGTCAACAATTTTTTAGATATGACACCTAAAGCAAAAGTAACAAAAGCAAAATAAATATGTGTGACTATATCAAATGAAAACATTTCTGCCTAGCAAAGGAAGCAATCAACAAAATTCAAAGGCAACTCATGGAATAGAAAAAAAATATTTGCAAGGTATATCTGATAATGTGTTAATATCTAAAATATAGAAGAAAGTCATTCAATTCAATTGTTAAAAAAATAAACACCTAAAAAATATCAAAAAAGGTTTTAAATAGACATTTCTGAAAGAAAGACATACAAACATACAATACATATATAAAAAGGTGCCCAATATCATTAATCACCAGAGTAAAGCATATCAAAATCACAATGAGTTATTACCTCACATTTGTTAGAATGACATAAAATATTTAGAAGTGTTGATGAAGGTTTAGTGAAAAGGGAAACCTCATACATTGTTGGTGGGAATATATTTTGGTACAAGCATTATGTAAAACTGTATGGAGTGTCCTCAAAAATTAAAAATAGAACTGCCATATTTTTAGCAATTCTACTATAGGCTACATATCCAAAGAAAATAAAATCACTTTCTAGCAAAGGGAGCTTTACTTACTTGTTTATTGCAGTATTATTCACAATAGCCAAGATATGCAAACAACTTATGTATCTGTCAACAGATGCTTGGATTTAAAAAAAAAAAAATACGAAACCCTGTGGGATATATGCATATCCCACAGTATTTACCCAATTTAGATGATAAAGTTTGTGTACACACCCAAAATATAATAGTATTTACCCAGAAATTATATATGCAACTAGTGAACTTTATCACCCATATTGAGCTTATGAAAAACTTAAATATTTCAGAAAGGATTTTATAGTAATTGGTTGAGTGAAAGCTTTCTTGTATTTATTACCTGATAAGGGTGGTTTCCACAGATAAACCTTATTATGGAAGAATGATCTTATTTATATCTATATATATGAATATATGTCTTTATATCTATATATATGAATATTAGTCCACACTAAAAAAAAGAAACATCCTGCCATTTACACCCCATGGATGACTTTGAAGCACATTGTGCTGCGTGAAATAAGCCAGGCGCAAAAAAGGTAAATGTTGCATAATCTCATTTATATGTAGTATTCAAAAGAGTAAAAGTCATAGATACAGAGAGGAGAAGAGTGCTTACTAGGTTTGAGGGGTAGAGGATAAGAGAAAATGTGTGTCAAATAACACAAACTTGCACTTGTAAGTTGAATAAGTTTTGGATACCTAACGTGCAGCATGGCAACTATAGTTAATAGTATCATGTATACTTGAGGTTTGCCAAAGGAGGAGAACTTCATTATTCCCAACACATACACAAAAAAAGATAAGTGAGTGAGGTGATGGGCATGTTAATTAGCTTTATTGTGATAATTGCTTCATTATGTACATGTATAAAAGAACATCATGTTTTATAACTTTAAAATATTTGCAATTTTTTGTCAATTGTGTCTCAATAGAAAAAGCTGAGAAAAAATATAGATATTCCCCTGGCTTAAACAAGTACAGGAAATATCTGCTTTATTGGACATGGAGTATTGGTACATGAAGTACTAAATCTTTTAGAAAAAAATTTAAGAAAAATTTATTAAGTGAGTAATTATCATTGCATGTATAAGAAACATAATAATCATTATTCAAGATGAATAGTTTTAAACATTAAAAAAAAACCTTGTAGGTCTCCAATAATTCTCATGACTTACATGATGAAACAATATCAAAAGAAAAGAGAAACAATACACAATTTCGTGAGCCTCACTAAAGGAATAAATAGTATAGTAAATTTTATGTTGCTAATAGTCTCATTAATTTATCATCAAACATTGCCTAATTACTCCCACCTTAAGAAGATGTCATAGTAGATATGAGATGAGAACAGAAGGATAGCTCAGGGAAAATGAAGAGTTAAGTACACGTGATTTTTTGTTTTGTTTGTTTAGTTTTTTTTTTAACATAGCCAACAATTTCAGGATTGCATGTATGCAATGAGATAATGTTGAAGGTTCTGTTTCTGAGAAATATCACCTAAATAAAAAAGTATAACTGCACTTTTTTAAAGCATTTCCTCTTATTTACTCCTTTTCTTTGTTTTAAAGTGGTTGCTTTAAATATAAATGAGTGTATGTGTGTGTGTGTGAGAGAGAGAGAGAGAGTGAGAGACAGATCAAATGTTCTTTACCCTTTTTTTATTCAATTAAGCATTTATCTTAATGATGTGACTTCAGTATGATATAGTACTTTCTCTCTAGCAACCCACTTACTTTCACTAGTCTTCCATCATTTTCTTGAGAAGCCCTAACACCCTCACAGGTACACTTGTAGGGAATGGCCACCTCCAGATTAAACCTTCCTTTTTAAAATTAAATGATAAATTAAACTTATTAACACAGCTTGATTTCCACTAGGGGTTAACCAAATTTCACTTGAATTAATTAACAAATGTGTTTTAGAGTAGCAAGACATTTATAATCTATGTATTTGCCTTTAATTCCTAGTTATTATTTATCTAATTTTATACTGAGGAAAGCATACAGAAGATAAACATAAACAACAAAAAACAGCCTTACAGCAAAATTACAGTATTGCATTGCTGCTGGGAAAATGACATTCCACATATTTCATGTGGATTCAAACATGAAGTACAAAGGTTGGAAGGGCAATGAAACTGAAACAGATATTCTGTGTAAAAGGTACTACCTACAAACAGGTATCAAAAAGGAAGGTAGACAATATTTTACCATCTTCACGGATTTTTGTTTGTCGAGAGAATAGTAGGTGAGAGGTTTCTAAACTACAGGAAACATACACAGATACACACACACACACACACACACACACACACACACACACAAGCTCTTGAGAGAAATGTGGCTAAAATTTAAAGGAGTAAGAGTGTGTGAGGACATCTCATCACAGTACCAGCAAGTTATAACTTTCCTAATTGTTATAGCTTGTAATTTTTTTTTATCTATGATGACAAGATAGAGGAGAAATAAAGTTTTAAGACTGATAAATAAAAATATAGCAACACTCTCAGCTTAGTCAGGTATATGGTTCTTGTGTGCTGCAACCCCAAGCTGAAGAAGGAGGAAGGAATATGAATACCAACAAAAAGCTTTGACTTCAATGCAGAAAGATGGGGTATTTTTAATGTACTATTGAGTCTTATATTTTGCTATGTAAACTATTTAAATTGTATGATATAGAATGAAAAGTTATGGCCTTATTCATGTGTTTAATCTATGGCCAATGGAAGAACTATCCACTGAATAAAGAAAAAATGGATAGTGAGATGAAAAATAAAGTTGCAACTGCTGCTGGCAAGCACGCAGTACTACATAATCACATTAGCACTTATTTGCAGAGCTTAACATTTGATACTCACTAAGTAAAACCCTTGCATATTTTAGGATCCTGTGTATACTGCCATGCTTTATATACTGGATGCATAAGCTCAGTGTTTTTAATGCTATGTGTTTCAGACTTTTTAGGTAGAAAATGAAGTTTATAATAAATCTAAAAATATTACTAAATAAATGTTTCAAGTGGGTGTTTGTGTGTGTTTGTGTGCATGTGTTAAGCTAAATTTTCTGTTAGAGTTTATTAAATGCAGCAGGTTTGTCATATTGGTACTTCAATTCTAATGATGACAAATAGTATAAATATAATAAATAGCATTACTACTTTACATTAATGTGTTTGTCTTCTACTACTGTGTAGCAAATTACCAGAAATTTAGCAGCTTGAAAAAACACACATTTATTATCTCACAATTTCTTTAAGACAGGAGTCTGAGCACAGTCAGCTGAGTCCTCTGCTAAGGATCTTACAGTGCTGTAATCAAAGTGTTGGCTAGGCTGTATTCTTATCTGAAGGCCCAGCTGGGGAAGAATTACTACCAAGCTCATCTGAATCGCTTGCAGAAATAATATTCTTCAGTGTAGTACAATTCAACCCAGCTTTTTCTGGCTATAAGATAGAGGTCTTCCTCAACTTTTATAGGAATCCTCAACTCTTACTCCACTTCTTTTCCACACTGTCTAGACTCTCCCAGAGGCTGCTTGCTGTTCCCTGTTATAATGGCTTCTCCAACATGGCCACTTCATTTAGTCAGCATGAAGAGTCTCAGAAGAAAGTGGGCTAGCAGGACAGAGTCTTGTGCAATAAAACATACAACAAGAGTGACAGCTCGTCTTCACCATATTGTATTCTTTAGACACAGTCATAAATCCTGCTTAAACTGAACTAAAGGGAATTACAGAAGGGTATGAAAAATAGGAAGCAGAATCATTGGTGGTCTCTGTAGGGCAAGGGGTCAGAGCCCCAGCAGTGGAGAGTAGTTGGCTTGCGGGTGATAAATGATTTTACTAATAACAGTACAGGTTTGAAAGATAAAGTTATATTAGATAGAATGCTGCAGCAGAGTTCAGAGGGGCACTTCAGCAAGAACTGAGCACGACTTTGTGGATTTTCCTTAGTGATATTTATGGACCTGAAAGTGGGAGCTTAAGGGACCATACTAGGATGTAGGTGATAACAAATGATTACATTTTTAAACATTTTGGTGCCTTGAGTTAGGCAAACGTGAGTTTCGACATGCATGCATTCCAGAGATGTATAGAAATTCTAGTTACTTATACATTTTGGATAAAGAAGTCTGGTACTAGCCAGCAGGCTGAAATGTTTAAGCTTTGTGCCCCCACCTGATATGGTTTGGCTGTGTTCCCACCCATATCTCATCTTGAACTGTAGCTCCCATAATTCCCACCTATTGTGGGAAGGCCTAGTGGAAGATAATTCAATCTTGGGGTAGGTTCCCCTATACTGTTCTCATGGTAGTAAGTCTGATGAAGTCCAATCATTTTACAAGGGGTTTCCCCTTTAACTGATTCTGATTCTATCTTGTCTGCTGTCATGCAAGATGTGCTTTTCACCTTCCACCATGATTGTAAGGCCTTGCCAGCCATGTGGGACTGTGACTCCATTAACCTCTTTTTCTTGATAAATTATCCAGTATTGGTTATATCTTTATCAGCAGCATGAAAACGGACTAATACACCACACAAATCTCCTCTTGATTTTTTTTTTCTTTCGTTATTGAGTCTTGCTTTGTTACCCAGTCTGGGAAAAGAATTAATTGGCTACATGACTAGCTTAAAGAGGACTGTAATTTTTGTACTTTTTGAATTTTCTGGTTCATGTATGTGTTATTTACTGAAATTAAATTGAGAAACTTATTTAAGTACTGAGCTTTGAAGACAAAAGATTTGGGATTAAGACCTAGATCATTTTACTTTACAATTAGAAAAAGATTGCGAATAACACTTTATCCCTTGAGTGCCTTTCCATAGCTTTAAAATATATAAAATAACCCTGGTAATATCATAATTCTTCTGAAGATAAATCAATAATTTGTTAATAATACTTTGAATGCAAGTGAAACCATCGTGATTTACTGAAGAAAAATTCACAAGAAGTGGGTTGAATCACAGGAAAGGAACCTTTAGGTTAAGGAATCCAAATCTTTTCTAATGCTCAATAAGCCTGCCTGACTGATCTTTGCCCCCCGGAGACATTAACATTATTATACTGAGTATAAAGAAAGCCTGTGCTTTGAACGGAAAGGATGTGTTATCTCTTTCTCCCATGGCTTTTTTTTGTCGCACAAATATCCTTGAAAAGATAGTCTGTAGCAAAGCTATAAAGTATCTCTGCTCCCGAAGTATGCAAAATGGCAAGACATGTGCTGCAGTTGTGTATATATGTCAATCTATGACACTCACGTTCAGCAGGAAAGTGAGCAAAAAAGTGAAACAGTGAATAATAAGCAACTAACCTTTTCATACAAATCAGTGGGGAATTTTCACTCAAATGCAGAACACCTCAGTGAAAATATATGTTTTCGTGTGTATACAACTAAATATTTTAGAGTATATATATGTCAATTGTATATACATATACATATATATGTCAACCATATGTATATATGGTTACTATGTAATATGTATAATACTTTAGATTGATATATATATAGAAAAACAGAGAAACTGGTGATTATTGCATACAATTATGGGTGCAATTACTGCCATTGAATTCCACACTTAAAACGAATAAAATAGCAAATTTTGTGTTATAGATACGTTAAAATAAAAATTAGATAAATTTAACAAACCATTAGAAATTCTATCATAAATTTTGGTGAAAAGGTTATAATATTTTATATAATGAATATCAAAAGTTAAAAAAGTACGATAAGTGTATTGTATTTATGCTATTCCATATCTTTATGATTTACATTTATGTACCTTTACTGCAATTATAAAGAAATTCTTCTGCTTACAACAAGGCCTCTACTGATGCATCATAAAAGTAACAGATGGACTGTAAGATGACAGAGGGGAAGAAAGATCACCTGGTAGCCATCCAGCAGACCATCAAGTGGCAGAACTCTTTATCTGAGGAATCCATACAGCTATAAAGGACTACCCAAAACTGGGTAATTTATGAAGAAGAGTGGTTTAACTGACTCACAGTTCAGTATGTCTGGGGAGGCCTCGGGAAACTTACAATCACGGCAGAATAAGAAGGGGAAGCAAGGCACCTACTTCTCAAGGCAGAAGTAGAGGTGCCAAGTGAAGGGAGTTAAGTCCCTTATAAAAACCACCAGGTCTCATGAGAACTCACTATCATGAAAACAGCATGTGGGAAGTCACCACAATGATCCAATTACCTCTACCTCATCTTTACCTCCAGACCAACATGTACACCAATTCTTTGTGTACCATTTGAATGATAATTTAGACTTGTACAGGTATATATAATTTAAACTTATTTTATACTAAAGTCAGCACTGAATAGACTCAGCCCTTCACCTATATTCTTTGTATTTGGTTATGTATATATATATACAGAGAGAGAGAGACAGAGATAGATAGATAATTATATAGATATGTATACCTATACATAGATAATTATATATTAATTATCTAGATAGATAATTTTCTGTCAGAGATGTTTAAACAACAGCAAGTCCATCTTGCACAGAAGCTGGGAAAAATAAGGTTGAGACCTACTGGGCTGCATCACCAGGAGGTTAAGCATTGTAAGTTACAGGATATATATATATATTTTTTTTTATTAGTCGTGTGTG
>PVKP010009542.1:0-67921 GCA_004027715.1 Plecturocebus donacophilus
GCTTCCAATTGCTGTTCTCCTTGTGGGGATGGGACCAGCGGAGCCCAACTAAAAGGGCACCCAATCCTGTACACTCCGCACCATTTTGGATCTCTCTCCGCCCGGTGATGAAGTTTTTCTGTTTCTTAGTTTTCCTTTGGTGGACGCCCTTTCCCCTCAGAGCCAGACCTTCCCGGGTTCGTTGTGCTTGCTGTGAAACTCTCAGTCCTCAGCGCTTCCAATTGCTGTTTTCCTTGTGGGGATGGGACCAGCCGAGCCCGTTCGTCCCGCACACTCCGCACCGGGAAGCGCCGCGCTGGGTGCCGGCAAAAGAGCCGCGCCGGCCAAAAGAGTTGCGCCGGCCAAAAGAGTCGCACCGGCGACCCGCGTGGCTTCTCCGCCGGGAATCTCCCGGTCTGTGGACAACAAAAACTCATGGGAAAGTGTGGCGTCCACTCGTTATCTACGCTTTCACTGGGAGCTACTTTCCTGAGCTGTTGCTAGTCGGCCATCTTGGATCTCTGCGGCCAAGGGTTTTTTTTTGTAATTATTACTGTTTTTTATCTTAACCCCTTCCCTCTTTTACATGTAATATCTTTGTATAGATACTATATTGGGTTTAAAAAATTATTCATCATTGAAAGAGGTAAATTTCAATGGACGTTTGCTGTAGTTCATATTCAGTGTGGTTTATTGATGGTGGTAGAATTGAACAGGGCTTTACTCCAAAATTCCAAAATTCTTGAAACTTTGCTTAGGATACAGAGAATATGTTTGTTTTTTTTTTAAATTTTTTATTTTTGAGATAGAGTTTCTCTCCTGTTGCTCACACTGGAGTGCAATGGCCAATGTAGGCTCATTATAACCTCCGCCTCCAGGGTTCAAGTGATTCTTCTGCCTCAGCCTCCCAAGTAGCTGGGATTACAGGCATGCACCACCATGCCTGGCTAATTTTGTATTTTTAGTAGAGATGGAGTTTCTTCATGTTGGTCAGGCTGGTCTGGAACTCCCCACCTCAGTTGATCTGCCTGCCTTGGCCTCCCAAACTGCTGGGATTACAGGTATGAGCCACTGCACCTGGCTACTTTTTTATTTTTTCTTAATAGTTCATGTTTAAGGCATACAACATGATGTTTTGGTGATGATTACTATTGTCAAATAAATGAACATTCATCTTCTAACATAGTTCCCTTTTTGCTGTGGTGGTAAAAGTAACTAAAATCTACTCTTAACAAATTTCTAGTATACAATAAAATGTTATTACCTATAGTTCTCATGCTGTTCATTATTTACTCTCCACAACTCAAGCTTTGTGCTCTGATTTTCATTTTCCCATCGATTGGCACTCTCTACCTATGATAACCAACAGTATACTATCTGTTTCTATATATTCGAGTTTTTCTCAGGTTTTTGTTTCTTTAGGTTTCACATATAAATGAGATTGTTCAATAATTTTCTTTCTGTTTTTGGCTTATTTCACTGAGAATAATGTCCTTTAGATTTATCCATGTTGATGTAAATGGCAGAATCTCCTTTCTAAGGCTGAATAACACTCCTATGTGTGTTATAGACACATACATATATGTATATATATCACACCTTATTTTTTCATCTGTTAGTGAACCCTTATGTTATTTCCATATCTTGGTTATTGTTAATATTCCTGTAATAAACACAGGGGCACAGATATCTTTATGAGGTGGAGATTTCATTTTCTTGGTTATATACCCAGAAGATAGATCTCTGCATCATATGGTGATTACACTTTAAATTTTTTTAGGAACCTCTATGTTGTTTTCCATAATGGCTGCCCTAATTTACATTCTCACTGATAGTGTACAAAGGGTTCCTTTTCTCCACAAACTCACCAACACTTGTTTTCTCTTGTCTCTGTGATACTAGCTACTTTAACAGATGTAGGTACTGTCTCATGGTTTTGATTTGCATCTCCCTGATTAAGTTTTTTTTTTTTTTTTTTCAGAGAATCTCTTTCTATTTATTGCAACAGAGTCAGACTGCTGCCTGCAAGTATGGCTTGCCAGTGATATTCTTCATTCAGCTTTGTGTGATAGATTTTACTTGGGGGTGCCAGTGTGTCATAGGTCCCATTATTCATGCTCGTAACAATGTGAAAATTCCAGTCTTAAGCCTCAAGAAAGCTCGGCAGCTTCCACCATTTAGTAGCATCTAGCACCCATGTCCCAGGCTTCTCTATGCTGGGGCCATCATTCTATGAGGAATCTCAAGTGCTCATGGGAAGAGGACCAATGGCATCAAGGTCCTGGCAGCAACAATTGACAGCCATGTGATGAGGCCATTGCATACCTCTCAATCACATCAGCATTTCAGCTGATGAAACCTAAAAAGAGGAGATGCTGATTTGACCTCATCACATAATCATGAGCAACAATAAACTGTTGTTGATTCAAGCCACTAAGTTTTAGGGTGGCTTGTTGCACCGTCACAGGAAATTGAAATGACCGGTTGACTGGAGGGGCACTACTGACACTTCTATTCCTGCTACTAGAAGCCATAAGTATAGATTTGGACCTCAGTGTTGAAATTTACCCTTGAGAAGTATAATTTTTACATCTGATAGCTGCACTGCTAGCTCCTTTCATTGTTTACTTCTCTTTTGGTGGCATTTTCTTATCATTTCTCTCTGCATGACATCTTTCTATCCCTTTTGTATCTTCTGTTGATTTTAGCAGCTCTTACACCTACTTCACAGCCTGGGATTCCAAAGAAATGAAGTTGTGTTTTTATATACTGTTTCCTTTGTTGCTTTTAGATGTTTTTCATGAGCATGATGAAACACTGCCTTTATGATATCGTGTTCCAACTGGAAATGAACATCTGTCAACAGACAGTCTTCTTAGGAATAAGGAACATTAAGCATTCTGGATTCATTTTAGCAGACTTATTTTGTTCCTGTTTGTTTTGCTTTTCTCCTTTATTCACTTTTTTTTAAAATCTGGCAGAAACTTATCTCACACCCATTGGCTTAAATTCAGAAACAATTTTTATAGTGACAAATAGATTTTGTTTCAACAAGATATCAGAAATATCCCTGAAGCAGTCCCTGAGCCAGTGGACAGCCTTGTTCAGTTCGTTTCCTCAATGCTATAACTTTATCCTCCACTGTCCTTAAAATTATATTTCATTTTATGCAACAGCCTAAGGATAGAGGAGGTTCATGATCAAATTTGCATTTTAGATAACAAATCACTTTGGCATTATTTTTCCCTCAGAGTTGCCTGCTCTAAGTTAAGATTTAATCTCAGAATTGTTCTTTTACTTATTTCTATCTTAATCAAAAAGAAGCTCTGAAAGTGCTGAGAACAAATATTTCATCTGCCCCCATAGAAATTTCTAAATTAAGCCATAAAGAAGATATTAACCAGCATTAAGTAATAATATAAGAAGACAGACAGATGAAGTAAGACATTGCTAGGCTCCAATACTAGAGGAAGAAATTAGAGAAAAATGCTAAGCCACCACTTCATCTTTGCCAATGATCAAAAAGTGAGATAAAATACTTATTAAAATTGTAATTTTTTCCATTAATATTGCAACAAGCTAATGAATTATAGCAGATGTATATTTACCCTGACATATGTAACCTTTAGAAAATGCCTAATTCCTTTGTCTTGTCATCAATTTTGTGAATAATAATGAATGGAATAACCACGATAAACATTTTACAATTTTATTTAACAATAAATATTTGATAGAGAGTTTTGAGAGACTTAGGCGTAAAAAAAGATAACTAATGAAGCCAACTCATTCTTCAAAGTGATTTATTTAATCCTCACAAAACGTCTGCTGTGAAGGCAGGGCAGCAACAGTGTCTTGCCCAAGCTCAGGCTGGCATAACAAAATATCATACACTAGGTGGCTTAAACCACAGAATTTAATTTTCTTAGAGCTTTAAGGCTGGAAGTTCCAGATCAAGGGGCTGGCTAATTCAGTGCCTAATGAGGAGCCACTTCCTAGTTTGGCAATGACTTCCCTCTCACCATGTCTTGACGTGGTGGAAAGAGAATGTTCTAGTCTCTCAGCCTCTCTTCCTCTTCAAGTAAGACCACTCATTCATTTAAGGGGACCCCAACCTCCTAGCCTCATCTCAACCTAGTCACCTCCCAAACATCCCACTTCCAAATACTATCACACTGGTGGTTAGGGTTTTAACCTATGAATTTTAGGGGACTTGATTCAGTATACAGTATGCAGCACTCACAGCTAAGGCAACAGAGACCCTCCCCAGAGAATAAGGTGGGGTTACTGAACAGCTTAATAAATTGAGGAACTTCCTCACTCCTGACACTGTGTTTTACACATAAACCAGATTTAGCATATATTTATAAAATTGATCCAATAATAATATACGAATATCCTCAATTCATATTTTTGTACACAGAGCCCTGAGGGCAGACACATTTAAAGGCAGCAACTGTAACTATCCAATAAAGTGAATAAATCACACAGGTAAAAGAAGAATATACAAACATACAACCATTTTATTTCAATAACATCAGTGTTTCTATCACATTATATTAATTCAATTTTATAAGCTATACAATTTTACTGAAATATGTAGAAAAAATTTCTATAAGTAGGAAACATTTATATTCAGAGATCAAACTATGCATTGTTTTAATTACACAGGCTCTTCCTTATGTAGCAAATCTCAATGTAGCCTGATTGTAACTTGTTATTTGCCTAAGCACAGATCTATAGAATTTATCAAAACAATTACCTGTTTAATATAATTCAGGGGACCACAAAGAATGAACCGCTTTCTTATATGGAACCATAGAAAAAGGCTAGACAACTCTGAAATAATATAGTTGTATAATACAGTATTAGTGATTTCCTTCTTCCTGGACAATGAGTCTAGGCTGAAAGAAATATATACTTTGATTAATAAGAAGTAATTAAGTAGAAAATCATAACATATTTTACCAATCTAGCAAAGGCAAATTAAATACCATAAATCAAATAAAATTAAAGGTATTAAAACACCAATTCCAGCAGAACTGAAGGAAAGATTGGAGGAAAGGAGATACTTCCACCAAGCCTGATGGCATAATCCCTCCAAGGCAGAATACCTGAAGTTACATATGAAAGAAGATTGGGATACTTCACTTTCTTCATATACTAAGTGTTATTTTAAATAAATTATATTATCAATGTAAAATTAGAGATGTATCCAATTATCTATGAATGCTAAGGGATGTTATGGAAGTGATGGGAAGACAGTCCATGAAATATATACTCAGTAGCAATTCACTTAAGTTTGGAACATTTGAAGACAAACACAATTTTAATTTTATTAGTATACATAAGACAGATTTCATTTCCCCAGTGACATATATGCTTGATAAAAAATAATATTTAACAAATCCCAAATCCCTTTACCTCACCCCAGCTGTTAGGTGACTAGGGAACCAGAAATGCAGATATTTGTTTGTACACATGACTATAATTCTGTGCTAGCTTTATTTGTATGCATTCCTGTATTAGTACAGTCCTAATGTATTTTACTTGATAAATTTTTATGCAGGGCTTACAGCACATTTTTCGACCACATGTTGGAACATTTGTGCACAAAAAATTCCCATCTTTATGTTTGAAATTTATGGGAACACAATTAAAATGAGAGGGGTCCAAAGGTATCAAGATAATTACATTTTTCTAATCTTACTAAACAAGATAAATTACCTGCAGGCCCTCTTATAAAAGATGAAATCTTCATAATAAGTGAATTAATCAAGCAGCAGCTTGCTACTGCACTTGCATTTATAACAGAAATGATTCAAAGACTTATTTTATGGGGAAATTAATGGAAACAGGCTTTTCATTCTTCTGCACCAATTGAAAACCTCAGCAACCAGCTGCCCACTTGTCAAGAAAACAGAAAGAAGCTGGAAACAAAGATAAATAAAAACACCTTTTTCCTGGCACTTTTGAAGAGAAAAAGGAGCTCTCATTTACAGCAGCCATCT
Organism: Plecturocebus donacophilus; assembly: GCA_004027715.1. Taxonomy (NCBI): domain Eukaryota; kingdom Metazoa; phylum Chordata; class Mammalia; order Primates; family Pitheciidae; genus Plecturocebus; species Plecturocebus donacophilus. Next base: position 5,988 of record PVKP010009542.1, read on the forward strand.
GTTTGTTATTTAATATGGGTGAATTACATGCTGTAATGAGTTTGTTTCTGCATCACTCAGTGCAATGGAACACAAGTTCACAATCATAATGTGCAGCAGTTTTTAAAAGCTAATCATTTAATTGGACACAATCGTCAATGACAAATGGAGATGTAAAAACTCAGCCAGCTGTAGAGTGAATATGTAATCATTGTGAAATCATATTATTTTACACGCTTGAAGACTCCTTAATAGTATCTGATGTTGGTCATCACCGCAGACTCTGAAGAATTGAAGAAACATGGTGAAAAACAGCCTTTCAAAATGGCTTTATATAATTGGCCCATATAAATGCCTGTGTTAGAACTACCATTTGACTTAGGTATGTGAAATCTGTCTAAAGTGTTTATTACTGCCTTAATTTTTGATTTGATTTTTATACATTTTCATACATTTCATGGTATACTAAGAAAGAATTATAGTTCAGGAAAAGCTTGGGTGATTTTTTTAAAAATCTGCTTTAGTAGATGCACCCACTGATTTGTTGCTTTTGCATATGACATCACAAACAGATAAACATGGAGACTTGGGAGATTGCATGCCAACAGATTTTTAAAAATCCCACACATCCGCAAAAGCTCTACTTCAGAAAATCAGACTGGAGTGCCTACACCTGCATGCATTACAGTAATTTACACAGTGCTGCCTAAGTCTGTATTAGAAGAATAAAAATCTTCATCACAAAGAATTTAACCCCTGGATTCTCCACAAAGACTTATTAACAAATGTCCACAATGAGAATCATCTTCCAATGTCTAGGCATCCCAGAGAAATAAAAACTGAAATGAAGTTATTGATCAGGCCATTTTTGTACTTAATCATGCAATTGGTGTGTTTTCTATATTGCATTATTGCTGAGAACTTTATTACAATATGTATTTTCATTTTTATTGTCCTTCCAATAATGTTAGTCTAAGTGGAAAATTCTCATGACTGAAAAAGGAATTGAACATGTCAGTATATAATCAATTGGATCAAAAATCTATGAGGCTATCTCGAAACACCACTTAATACTAGATTTCTAAAATACATTTCGGAAGAGTAGATAAGAGATAACCCTTGTTTAAAAAATACCTTGCTATCCTAAATTTACAAAATCATTTTAACCATTATTACTCAATGTCAATTAAAACAAAAATATTTATGTCTTACATAACAATGTATATCTCCAAAAGTTACCTTTTATTGTTATACAATGTTCAGTAGCTCTTGATATGCTTAGAATTATAAATGTTCTCATTTTATATTCAAATACAGTTTTGTTTTTCTGGATAAGCTAGCCCTTAAAAAACAAATGCAATGACTTTACATGGTTTCTTTTTATAGTCCTTAGTAGCCTTTAGCATGGTAACTTCTCAATAAATGTCGTATAAAGAAATTTGTAGTCTGTTAAGTAAGAGCAAGAAAGCTTTGAACTCTCACAGAATAAACACATAAAAAGGGGACATATTTTAATGTTTTCCTTATATTAATATTTATATGTAGAAACTCTTGACATCAGAAATAAAAGACAATACAAAAATTGTAAGTCTACAGCCAGGAAAAAAAAAACACATTAATTAAAATAAAGAAACACAGATGTTTGAAGACAGAGCAGAACAGCAACTTGAACATACCAGAATAATCACCCAGGAAATAAGATAAAGACAGATGCCTTGCAAATTAAGAAAACAGCCCAAATATGCAGTGCAAGTATGATCTGAAAGAAACCAACTGTTACATTCTTTCTAGTAAATGATCAACAGACAAGAGAGGAAAGCTGAGTAAATCAAGATATGAAATATAGTATCAATGAAGAAACTCAAAGTTAGGCCCAAATATAAATTAACACAAGTTCAATTAGCTAGAAAATTATCTTGAATGAATCTCATCTAACAACAATGTTTTAAGTTCCAATCACTTGGACAAAGCTTCTGATATGAAGAAATGATTACTTACCACAGAGAAACTTTTTGGAGCAGAGATCTATAGACTTGCAAATCTCTCGTTATGGTTGAAATTTGATGTGTTGAAATTCAAATTATTCACACAAGACAATGCCTCATTTTTATTTTGCTTTTATTTCCTCTCAGAGGACACTACTAGCTCTGGGAATCAAAGAAGAATGCCAAGGGAAATCATAGCTTTAAAAAGAGAAATCAAAATTGATTCCTAATATCCCTTGAAGTGTAAGGAAGAGAGAGAGAGTGTGTTCTAGGACTTAGGTTCTTGGAAGGCACAGGTGATTACAACACCCCACAGCTGAAAAGCCTTTAATAGCTCTCATTGCCCTGCAAGTAGGCTAACACTGAAAGTTACACGTAATTTACATGTAATGTGCATGTAATGCTCATCTCAAATGTCACTTTTTCCCAAAGCTTCCAGGACATTTTCAGAGTTAGTTATACTCCGTACTGTGCCCTCACAGTGCACTGTAAATTCATACTATTTATCCTATTAGAATACAGTTTTTATGTGTTCCAGTTCGAGGAATTGTCTTATTCTTTAATTTTTAATGTTTTTCCCAGTGCCTAAAACATAACAATGATTATATAAAAGATAATGAAAATTATTCATAAATAATTAATTAACTAATTTATCATTAATTGAACTGAATCCCCTAAAGGCAAAAATTGATTATAATTTTTAAATTGTACTGTATTGTACATAGTCAAGTATAAAGCAGATATTCAATAACATTTGTTGATTAAATGGCGAATGGCTACTTGGACATATGATGAATAATTTGCAGATGTTTCATAGCTGTGTAAGTACCAAACATACATTTCAGATCTTATTTTTCATATTTAGTAGAATTTCAAATCTTGAAAACTGAAGGAAATCTCCAAACAGCTAATTTTATGCCGGAAAAAATTGAGGCCCTATGGTTAAGATCAATTATCCAAAGTCATCCAACTAGATAACCCTGACTCCCACACAGTGTGTATTCTACATCATATAGTCTTGAGAATTTAATTGTATAGGTCTGAACAAATGGCATCCTTTTATATGAGTTGAGAAAATTAAAACAAGAGAAAGGGTTTGCCAAAAATACAAGTCAACATAGACAAAAAATTTTAGGTAGCAGTCATTTCTCCATAAAAATAGCAAGATGATAATTATACCAAATCCTTTATAATAATCAGTGCCCCTCAGGTTAAAATGTGCACAATTTAAAATATGCCAAAATTTATAAAATGGTCAAAAGAAGAAGAAGTAGGTGCAGAATTGCATATAGTAGTGACATTTCTATCATATTGGATAATAGAAGTAATACAAATGTAAATTAATATTTTCTAAAAATCTTCTATATAAGTATAATTTTAAGGCAACTTTCTTTTTAAAAAAAATTATCAGCTGGGCATGGTGGCTTATGCCTGGAATCCCAGCACTTTAGGAAGCCAAGGAGGGTGGATCATTTGAGGTCAGGAGTTCAAGACCAGCCTGGCCAACGTGGTGAAACCCCATGTCTACCAAAAATACAAAATTAGCTGCAGAAATTGAACACTTAACTATCAAGAAAGGATCATGCCATTCAACTTATTGCAGCATGGCAAAGTTAATATTTTGAAAATATTAACACATTGTACAGATATAATTATGTACAATAACCTGTATACATAAAACAGTGCACATTAAAATGCTCTTATGTTTTCTATATGGTTTCATGATTGTGACGGCTTTCAGTTTTTCCCCCACCCATTTTACGTCAAGGCTTACAAGAAAGATAACATTTTTATAAAAAATGTAGGTAGGTGGATAAGGTCTTTGAGGTAAATGGCCCTCCAGGGACTCAAGACTTTAATTATCTCAGCGGCACCATTACCCATTTAAAGAAAATCAGTATTTCTTGGATTGGAAGTCTCTTGAGTTATTCAGAAGGAATTGTATCTTTGAAGAAGCTAAAATTATCATGAATTCCTTCTAATATTTGTGAACAACTGTTTGAAAAAAACAGCGCTATCAATCATATATTTTTCTAACATTTCATACAGAAGTAAAATGCATTTTTACAGGAGTTATTTTATTTTGAAACAAGACTGATTAATAATTTTTAATAAACTATAGAGATGAATCTCCCTCTCCTTCTTCTTTAGGTGTTGAGAGATTATAGTCATTTCAGCATATGAGTATGGAAGAACACTAGTGATTTTGATTCTTATAAATTTTAATTGATACATTAAGAAGTTAAAGAATTCAGGATTTTCATAACAGAATTCCATCTGATGCTCTGATCAGAAGATAGTTCCCTATAAGTGGAAGCCTTTCAGATTTGTTTGCCTCTCTATGGGCATACGACCCAAGATACCCTATGAGCACAGGCATGCCTAAAGATGTGGTAGTCATTGTCATTCTGAAGGTGATGAACTACTGAAACAATAGCAAATATATTGCAAGGATCTCCTGATACATAAAAGTAGCTAGGAGAAAAAGAATAAGTTGGTTAAATAAAGACTATTTTCTTTACATTTATTCCTCAACTCCCTGTATGGAACAAAGGATAGGATCTTTGTAAAAGCCATGCTTCAACTTATTATATATTTTATTCCAAGCATGAGTCAATAATGCGTAATATTATTTTCCTTGAAAAAATAGAAATTGATATGTTCTCCCCTGTTGCCAAAGTGAAAGTATTTAGTTTATTTTCAATCTATATTTTACGCAGCTATAACAAGCATAAAACACTTTCCAAGGGGTGTAGAATTTTTTTTGTATGCCAAATTCATTGTGTTATAAAGGTCCAACAATTGCTAGCCATTTAGCAGACTCTATTTTAACATTTATATAGAAATTTACAACTACCAATCAGTGGGCTTACTTTTCCCTAGAAAGTAAGAAAATTTACCTTAGTTCCAACCTAAATTTAAACACCCCACAGTAATAAAGATATTGTTCAGAGGGTAAATTATTTCATTTAACTAAGGAATTATAAAATCATTTATCATAATGTCCAGATATTTTTCTTACTGATATTGTAACTCATCCATTTAACTGTCATGGAAGCCCCTGCATCTATGCTTCTAATTTAAGTGAAAAGAAAATAATTGGGTGGTCACAATATCTGAGGTAAAACAAAAGAGAAAACAAAGATTAAACATAATATATTTGCAGCAGAAAACAAATGTGAGACAATCTCAGAACTACACTGTGTAACTGACATAATGAATGTTTTGTGAAGAGTCATGTTTTCAAGATATTTTATTTTATTTCAGACATTGCTCTGACCTCTGGAAAAATTTGTCCCATCTAGTTGATGAGTATAAAGAAGGACCATCACCAGTACTTTAACAAAATTACTAAAATTTTCCTTAAAAAGTACAGAACAATGGGTAAATTGCTATATATGAATTTTCTCTTTTATATTATCTCTGAGATTCTCTAATTATTTTCTTCTAAGATTCAGGTTTGATACTGACAACTTATGGTTTCCAAAATTCTATGGACAATACAATAAATAAGAAGCAACACATTAACTTCTCTGTTTTTGTTTTATCACGAGTTTAATTTTATTTTATTCCCAATCAATATATTATTATTTTTTAAATTATCCCTTGAGAAAGTGATTATATATTGACAGAGAATGTTACCAGTTGCCAAATAACACAGTTTTTAAGTCTCCCCAAATGGAAATTATAAGTAAAAAAAATGCCACTGTAAAATAAATTTTAAATGTTAAGAATAAAAACAGAAAAAAAAAATGCATGTGAAGATCGGAGCTCCAAACTTGGTCATTTGAAATATGTGACCTGTAGCAAGTTATTTTCATGTGTGAAATAGTGAACATATTGTATATCTCAAGATACTATTGTGAGGGGTAAACAAGATGACCTATATAAAGCATTTAAGCACTTAAGAGTTTGTAGACTAAAATTTTGGAGTAAGTACAGCAGCGGCTAAGAGCATAAGATCAGTCAGATTTGGGGTCTTATCTTGGAAATATTATACCCTACAAGATTGTATCAAATATATCAATGTTTATGAAAAAATCACAGATTATATGTTAAATATGAAATCAATCACTGTATATAATATATATGCATTAAAAAGAATACATACATATTACTTGTAATATGTATATTATATGTATATACTTGTAATTATTACATATTACTATATATACATACAACACATATATATTATAATAATATATGCATATATACAAGTAATATGTATATATTATATTTGTATATACAAATATATGTATTGGTGTATACAAATATATATATTTATAAATATATATATTTATAACTAAATAAATATAAATATATAATACAGTGTATGTATAATATATAAATATATAAATGTATACACATATGGTGTGTTTATATATATAAATACATACACAAATACATATATATATATATATATATATATATATATACACAGAGAGAGAGACAGAGAGAGACAGAGACAGAAGATAGATATGTATCATCAACTTTAGCCTCTCCTCATGACTGTGTTCTATAAATGTGTATTTCACACAGATGTCAGTTGAAATCTGCTTCAATATTTTGGTCCCAAAATCCTTGGCTTATTTTTAACCACAATATGTTGTACTCCCTGGTTAATGACTTGGGTTCACAATCTTTAAGCCCTCCTATGTTTTTGACTCCAAGCAGCCACTGCTTAAACCACCCTTTCATACCAGTTAGCTAGTGAAAATATTTGTGCCTAGATTCCTCTTGATTTTGGTATTCCACTAAATATCCTTTTGCTGTCGATCTCCTGATATTGCCTAGTACTGTGGAAAAATGTGTTGAGAATGGTAAATATTTCCATTCAGCTTTTCTTTGGAGATAACACTAAATGATGAAATCTATAAGCTCCTATAATTTGCATTATCTCTTCTTGACTCACATACTTGTGATCTTTTTATTATCTAAAAATTTGAATATTACCTATGCTATCTTTATTTTTCTTAGACTATGTTCTTTTAGATTAATGTAACAGTAATATTATCTATGTTACTTTTCCCAATTCATGAAAATTCACATTAAGCTTTAAAACTACAAAATGTAAAGTCATTCTATGATCATTTTGATTATTTTTAAGGCTTAGATACATGAAGATATACCTACTTCAGAAGTGAGCAATATAGGAGGAATTCTTAAAGGACTGATTTCTATTTATTCCCTTTCTTAAGTTCCCCATTAATCAAAGAAATACAGCATTTTATACCAATATTAAAATACACTGCATTATTTTCTCATATTTCTCTTTGTTTTTCATCATACGTTATGATGTGAATATGGATTTTAAATTTGTCTCCACAGCTCTGCCTTTGAAATAAAGTAATACATTTTATTTATTAGAAGAAGAAAGTGCCTAAGACTTTTGACTGACTAATATAATTACTCTTGAGAGGAGAGCAAAGCAGAAACCTAGTTTATTTTGATGTTTGCCAGCATACCTAAAATGCCAACATGGAAGAAGCTCAGAAGAAAAATGCTGGAATCTTTCAGATGTTAAAGGGAGTAGGATAACTAAAAGCACAAAAAAGACAGCAAAATCAATAGATGTGCTGATCTATTCACTTTTATTACTGAACTTTGGGGTTTCGAGCTGAATTTCAGCTATTTCACATGTCCCTAGATATAATGAAGGGATGATATAGACTTCAGTAAGTTATGGGGTTTATCTCATACATGTGAGTGCCTCATAACTTATTAGCGCCTGAAGGTATAATGAGTTATGCTACAGTTTTCATACAGAGCCTCCAAAGCTTGTAACTCACCAAAACCCTGGGCAATTTCATTTATTTAATGCCTTTTTAGTAGTGGAGCTTCTAATCTAGAATTTGTTAATTTTTTTCATAGTTACTGGTAGTGTCCCCTGTGGTATGTTAAATTCAAAAGGTCGTAAGTCCCTATATATTTGGCTGAAGTGAACATTCTTTGCCACAACAGCTAAAGAATAATATTTGGGGGTGGCACACTAATACATCATGTCAAGCTGACATTTATATCATGAAGTTTACTGTTTTCTGGTGATATTGTTCATAATATAAGCCTTTGACTTGTTTGCAATCACAAGTTGGTAGGATATAGTGTTCTGTTAAGCATCTCTGGTGGTGGTTTGCAATGAATATGTGACTGCTCTACAAATTTTCAGAGATGTTTTTCCCTTTCATTTTGGTAGGAGTATAGAGAGAGATGATAAAAGGCTCTATTCATCAAACGTTGTTTCTGTGGGAGTATCTTCAAATTTTCCTGGATTCTTTTTTCAGATGGCCAGATGTGTATATATATGGTTCATCATTCTGAACAATAGCCCTGAAGAAAATTGCATTTGTTGTAACTGATTCCTTAAAAAAGTTGTATTAAAAGTGTTCTTTTGAACATAGTAAAACAAGATTGTTTTGGGTCAGATTTGCTTTTTCACTGTATCACAGTTTTTAGTAAGTTTTACCATAAAATGCAACGGACAACAAATAATGAAGAAATTCATTAAGTGCTAAGATAAATCATTTTTTAAAAGCAGTTTACAATTATTTTTACGAGAAACGAAAATTATTAAACTTAATGAATAAAAGTGTTCTTGAAAGAATCTAGCATTTCTTATTTATAGCCCTATAAAAGAAATAACATTATAAGACCTAAAAACAATGACTTCATGATTAAATATGGCTGCTTTTTTTTTATTCCTTTCATTAGAGGTTACCTGTCTGGAGGAACGTATACGTGCAATTCTAGCCATAATATACACTGCCTATATATTTTGCCATACATAGAATAAGTTCCTACTCCTCTTATATATATTCAATAAATTCAAACCAATTTTACAGAAGACTGACAAAAAGCATAATTACGAAGGGCTTTCTGCCTGGGAACAATATAACACAGTCTATCCCAAAGTCAAATGTAATTATTTTTGAATCTTCTTTTTTACTGGAATATCTATACAGCTTCTTTCCTCTATTCCTGTGAGCATTTGAGAGATAACAGAATTTGTATCTTACATTTGAAAAGCATTCATATTTGCTAATTCCAAAGCAAAAGTCCATTTAAAAAATACCCAATTATAATAAAGTAGTCAAAATCCCTGGAGATAACTAGTTTTTCCCTTAAGAAATCAGCTGTAATCCAGAAAATCAGATAAACACCCATGTCATAGAACTTGACAGATGTAAAATTAAGTTTTTTTAAGTTAAATAATTTTCCTAATGAGCATATATTGTAAATAAACTGAAAACAATTTAGTCTACTATTTTCCTTATTATGGGTGATTTCCCTCTAATAACAATTTTGTTACTTTCAATTTTATGTTTGTTTCTAAGTGTTGGTCATTTTACATTAGGGAGTAATTTATTATACTAGAAATGCAATATAAAACTAAATGTAATGAGATGCTGATAAGCCAACAGGAAAACATTATAAAAGCAAATGAACAAAGACATACTCTAGTAAATACTAAGAGCCAAACTAAAAAAAAATAAGTTGTTTTCAAAATAAAGTGGAGCTGTTTGATTCTATTTTCTTACCTACATTGTCTTCTTACCACTTAAAAATAATCAATTAATTAGTTAACTAATTAAAATTGATATAGACCTGCTGAGTATGAGCTTGAACCAACATTTTAGTTTGCCTGCTGATTTTAAAATAAAAATAAAATCAAGACAAAGTTTTCTTTGTTTTTGAAATGAGCTGAAATGGAGTATGCTTTTATGTCTTTACCTGGAAGTATGTCTGACTACCATCTCAGTTATATAAGTAATTTTGAAGGTTCATGTAAATACTAAATCTAGCAGGACATAGTTCATACCTGGATAAAATAAGAGTAGTAGGTATTTTAATATTTTAGAAGCAAAACAGCGCAGTGTTAATAAAAATATCAATTTAAAAATATCTTACAATTCTTAGATTATGTGGTCAATTGAGACTTGTTTGTAAAATGTATCTTACTAATCTGTAATAATGGCTAATCGAACTTACACAAAAAGTACTTTGAAGAACCTGTGAATGAAAAATATTTATAAAAAATAATTTTAAAAACGACTAGAGTGCAAAATTATTGGAATTTTAGAATTAAAAAATGTTAAGTCCAAAATTAAAACTGAAAATGAGGCCTAGAGAAGTTAATTTAACTTGATCAAAGATATAAAGTTTATTAAGAACAATAATGAGATTAGATATCTTGGTATATTCCTAGGAATTTTTGTCTCATAATGTAGTGAAAAATAATGACTTATTTCTTAAAATGTTGTTCAACCAAAATACGTTTCATATGTATAGCTTACAAATCACTAAGTATAAATTTAAGATATAAAGCATGTGTGTGTGTGTGTGTATGTGTGCCTAAAACTAAAAAGCATTAAGGGAAATATGGAATAGTATATCCATATTTGTGTCATTTTTCCAGCCTTAAAGGAAGACATAGTAAGACTGGTCATGGTACCAGTGTAATCCTAATTGTATGTCATTATTTTTACAGGTACCTAAAGCCAAGATGTTTCTTGGAGAAATTTTTTGAAGCTGCTATAGGGTCAGGGGTACCTACTAGCTACTTTCTCTTGATGAACATAACACAGCATTCCTTTCAATTACCTTACATTTATTTTAACTTTTTATTTTATTTATTTGTTTATTTATTTATTTATCTTTTTGAGACAAGTTCTCACTCCCTCGCTTAGGCTGGAGTGCTGTGGCACAATCTTGGCTCACTGCAGCCTCGCATCCTGGGTTCAAGCGCTTCTCCCACCTCAGCCTCCCAAGTAGCTGGAATTAAAGGCATGCACCACCACACCCGGCTAACTTTTATATTTTTAGTACAGATGGGGTTTCACCATACTGGCCAGGCTGGTCTTGAATTCCTGGCCTCAAATGATACTCCCACCTCGGTCTCCCAAAGTGGTGGGATTACAGGCATGAGCCAACACACCCAACCTATTTTAACTTTTATTTAAGTTCGGGGTACATGTGCTGCTTTGTAACATAGATAAACTTATGTCATGGGGGCTTGTAGTACAGATTATCTCACCATTGAAGTATTAAGCATAGTACTCATTAGTTATTTTTCCTGATCCTCTCCATCCTCCCACCCTCTACACTCAGAGAGTCTCCAGTGCGTGTTGTTCTCCTCTGTGTGTCCATGTGTTGTCCTCATTTAGCTCTCATTTATACGTGAGGATATGCATTATTTGGTTTTCTGTTCCTGTGTTAGTTTGCTAAGAATATTGGCCTCCAGCTCCATTCATTTTCCTGCAAAGGGCATCATCTTGTTCTTTTTATGGCTGCATAGTATTCCAGAGTACATATATACCACATTTTCTTTATCCAGTCTATCATCGATGGGCATGTAGGTTGATTCTATGTATTTGCTATTGCAAATAATGCTGCAATGAACACACATGCATATATATTTTGTTTCTATAATACTCTTAATTAGAAATTTTGACACTAGTCAAGAAAAAAAAGCAGTAGGAAAAAATTCATCACTATATACAAACCTTGGTGACTATGTCTCCACAACTGAACTGAAAAGTAGTGATCTAACTTGACTACTGGTGTCCTCATGGACTATTGGAAATAACCTAGATATTTAGAGAGGATAACTGAAGAGAAGAGTCCAGAAGAATGCTGAGGCATTTATGACATTCCTATCATATGATAAAGAATGGAAATCTTCAAAAATTAATCTCGTCATAAACTCTTCTTCTCATGTATATGAATGGAGAAAGAAAGTGATGTATTTAAAAACAGATAATGGCTTATAGACATATTGTTCTTTCTGTGTGACAAATAGGGCAAAAACCTGTTGCTAAATGTGCCTCAATAACTTTCACAGACATACACACATAAATGATATACCTAGAAGTAAATAATATATATGTCCACATATATGAAAGAGCTTGAGAGTGAGAGAGAGTGAAAGAGAGAGAGAGAGAGAGAGAGAGAGAGAGAGAGAGAGAGAGAGAGAGATGGAGGGAGAAATAGTAGGAGACAAAGAGAGAGTGTTTGGAAATAGGGTTCAGAACACCCCCTGTGAAAAAGTCCATATTGACCAAAAATGCATTCTTCTGAAGACTGTACAACTAATGGTCAAGAATGTAGTCTTCAAATCTCTAAGTCTACAGATTTAGGTTTCAAATCCCATTTAAGCCACTCACTATCTGACCTTGGTTAGCCCCATTGTATCTTTGTTTTCTCATCTGTATATAGGAATGATGATGAGAATGATAGTTTCTTCTTCCTAAGTATGGGTAGTAAAATGCTTAATATAGGTAAAGGACCTAACAAAGCATCTGGCATTTAGGTCACCCGTGTTTTATATCCTGCTTGCAGATTAAGCAATTAATAAATAGGTGTTCAATTCCCTCAAGATATGTGTGTAATATGGATGGGACACGTACAAGAAGTGACAGGCTAAAAGGCAAGAAAGCCTCTGTTTGAGGACCAGATTTGTTTATTCTTTGTAACTTAATACAATTTGATTCTCTAAAGCAAAGGGCTTTACAGATGTCTTCTAATCAGTTCTGCTATTTCCAGCCATATAGATAGATAGATAGATAGATAGCTATAAACACATATACATGTATATAGAAGTGAATGTGTGTGTGTGTATATATATATATATGTATGTATGTATATATATATATATATATAATTTTCCAAGCTACATTCAAATCTTTTTTGATTTTAAATTTATCCAAAAGGACCCCTTTTGAAAGCAACCATGTTTATTGGGAAAAAGAATTTGCAAATATTACGTATAATAACGAATGTTTACACGGATATACACATTTGGCTTTTTTTTTATTCTTCCAGATGGTATAGATGGTGGCTTTGTTTTTTGAAGGTCAGGTGGCAATTACACTAACTATAAACATTTATTCAATGTGTACAGGAACATACATATTGGTGCTTTCATATACATTAGGTACAAATACTTGGAAGAAAACATTTTCCTTTTGTATTAGATAGTGGTTATAAAAGTGTTTCATTACTATATCCAGCTTAGCAATAAAAGTGTGTTGCAGATGCTTTTCTGTAGAATTCAGATGCTTGTTAGATAACTGCAAAAATGATGCCCTGGCACAGCAGAATTCAAGCAAAGTAAATTAATCCACCTTCTCCCAACAGTCCACACATAGCATACAGGAAATGTCACCAGTGACGTGCTGTGTGGGAGAGGAGCCTGTGGGTGAATGGTTATTTCGTTTCTTTCTAAAGAACTGTAAGTAAAGTAATTTGTAATCAGAGGGTTTGGGTAAACCATTATTCTTTGCTTGAGGGAAGGCCTGTGCTTTGTTTCTTTCTGCATAATTTTATGTATTTTATGATAGTAATTCTGTAAAATATGCATGATGCATTATATAAGTGCTTATAAAATGGTACATTTATATCCCACAAAATCAATTTCTATATTCTAATGTCAAAAAGCATTTGATCATTTTAAAAGTACTTCTGATATAAGAGATTCTTCCTTTAGCCTTTACTTTCTATCTTTCAATTATACAATTAAAAAATTGCCCAACACTCACCAATCAATGTCTCAGAACTATTAAGAATATTGTAACCCATTTAGCAACAGCTTCTGTTCCCTTATTTGGCACAATGATAGGAGAAGATATCTGTGAGTTTTCACTTGCTTTAGAAAAGGACACATCACAGAAAGGTATTTCATTAGCAGGTACTTTGATCTTTATTGTTTCAAGCATTTAGATTGAGCTACACTTCTTGGGGGAGGCCATTTATTTTTCTAAGAAAAACATTTTTGAGTCATAATTTACTCTAATTTTAAGAAATGATTAGGGTAGAAATTTGGATGTCTTTTTTGGCTAACTTTTTTTTCATTCTTGCAGATGGCATAGAATGGCTCTGTGTTTTGAAGGTCAGGTGACAATTACACTAACTATAAACATCCATTCTATTCCACTGCTAAGTGATTTCTACTTTAAATTGCTCCTAAGTCTTTTCTCACCCACCTTAAATCCAATATTTATTTTAACCTTGAGCTGCCTAAGACCTTTAATAGGAAGCTTCAAAGCATTTTAAAAATCGTATCCTTTTTAAATCTTTCTCATTTGAATGCAAGTGCCTTGAAAGCTCAAACAGTGTTGGTTGTTCTTATTGAAGTTTATAATGCTTTAGATATTCAAATCAGCTCTATGTCTTCCATTTGTTATGCAAATCTTTAAACTTTATATACTGCATGGTTTATCTACATTAATACAGCTTTCACTAACAGGTCTTACTAGCGCAGACATACACTCTAAAGGTGCACGTTTTTAGTGTCTTGAATTACCATAAAATCATAAAAATAGTGTGTATTGCTTTACTCTGATCAGACTCAGTTTTATGTGGTTGTTGAAAGCCCTTTTACATTCCATTCTGTGTCTGGAGGTCTGTGTATAAAACTGATTCAGAAAAAGCAAAGTGAAGACACCTGCTGGCTTATAGCACAAATACTAAAATATCTTAGAGCCTGCTGAAAGGAGAATTGGAACAATATGTCATTACTGAAGGCTCACTTGCAAGTTCTAATGTATTATAATGAAAACAGTATGACAAACCTAATGAGACAGTGAAGATTTGGGTAATTGTTCCTACAATGTATGGTAACTTTTCCAGCCGTTATTGGCAAACATAAAACCTAATGAGATTTTATTAATTTAAATGCAGTACATCTGCAAAACATTTCCTTCCTTGCATTCTCCTCTGATAGTCTTACTTTCCACATGGACTTGATCCTTTTAAGTTAATTGTTCTATATAGTACACTCTCCAAACAAAACACTTGACATAAATGTGGATCAAACTTTTTCCATTTAGTTTTGTATACATTGTCCTGAAGCACAATATTACCTTCAAGCTTGGGAAGGATATCCATATAACATCTAATAATAGCATAATGTTTTTGTTTATAGTAAAACTATTTTTGCTAGACTCTTAAAGCTGTAGTAATGTCATTTTAAAAAATTTGTGATGGGAAAAAATAATTTCCTGTTATTTTCAACCATATGTTTTAAATTGTCAAAACACTAAAGATGAATAAAAAGCAGTGTTCTGCCCATACAGGACCTCTTATTCAAGTAATCAGTATTTGCTAATTTTTAAAGTATTAAATACGATCAGCAAGCTCAGTCTACTTCTATGACAACTACAAGAAAATTTTTAAATATCTTTATACATTCAGTACAAATACATTTCTCTGAAAATGAAAATATTTTCATCTGAGAGAATTTTTAAAATAGCACTGTTTAAAACATGGAAAGACATGAAAAGAATACTAATTTGCTACTATTAATCTGTAATTCCTGTCTATTTTCAGTGTAATTCAATTTGTTCTGTCTTTTTCAAGCTACAGTGTCATACACACATGATAGGTGAAATTTTGACTTTGCAGCGTTAGGTGAAAGAACATTTCTTGATGAAGGCGCCAGTAACACATTGCCAGCTTGTGGTAGAGAAAGCAATAGAGCTGTCAGGAAGTTCAAAAATTATATTGTCTCAGCTAGAATAACTGGAAAGAGATCATATTCACTTTCCCCCTGAGTTTTGCAGGTCATTTTGAATTTACAGTACAGTATTTTATTACAGTCTCAAAACTTTATAGAAAACTAAGTTGTCTATTTCATTGTTATCAAATGTTTTTTCATGCAAGCCGATACAATTGAATCAAAATATGTTTAAGTAGTTTTGTGTTATTTTTCTAAGCTCTGATTATTAACATCATAATTTAACAGAGGGCTAATCATGTTATTTTGTAATTTAGACTTTAGCTGATACATTTTTCACATGATAAACAGGGTAGAATTTGTAGAATACCTTGAAGATTGAAGTGGTCAGCAATTTTTCGATAACCTTTTGAAGGTTTGAGCCAAAATTGACGCCCCCACCCCCCGCCCTGCCAAAAGGAATGGATTGGCACTAAATAAAATACATTTTGGCAATGAGTTTAGAGCAACATGTTCTTAAATTTACCTTGGGTTCCATTCGTATTGCTTCTTTTTTATGTTTTGCAAAATATGTCTGTTTCTTGGGAGAAGCATTTCTTGGAAGGCATTACAAAACAAGTTCTTCCAGAGTAGACTAGGTAAACATATTGCTTTTTCCTCACCGAAATTGAGAGGTGATTATCCTCTTACTCAGTATACCATAAGTATATGATTTTATTAATGCAATTTAGGGTATTTTGATATAACATCATCTAGTGGTTTCCTTCATTCTGTTACAATGTAATATCTCGGAGAGGTATATTTTTGTTGTAATAGGCAACAAAGAAAACATTGAATAACGAAATTTTTCTGAATTTCTGTTGCCAAATATATTTGAATACTGAAATTTTCTGATGGAAATATTATTAAAGACTGAGATCTTTGGATTAGCACTCTAAACATGGTTTTATATTGTTATATTTTGATGCTGTTTCATTTACTCTGTAAACATTAAGTTTATGTTCGTACCACTCTTTTTCTTTTTTTTTTTATTACTTTTTAAAATTTAATTTTATTCATTATAAGTTTCAGGATACATGTGTAGGATGTGCAGGTTTGTTACATAGGTAAACTTGTGCCATGGTGGTTTACTACACCTATCAACCCATTACCAAAGTGTTAAACCCACATGCATTAGCTATTTATCTTGATGATCTACCTCCCCCTGGCCCCTGCTAAGCCCAAGTGTGTGTTGTTCTCTCTGTGTCCATGAGTTCCCATTGTTCAGTTCCCTCTTAGAAGTGAGAACATGTGGTGTTTGGTTTTCTGTTCCTGTGTTAGTGTGCCAAGGATAATGGCTTCCAGCTGCATCCAGGTCCCTGCAAGGGATGTGATCTTGTTCCTTTTTGTGGCTACATAGTATTCCATGGTGAATATGTACCACATTTCATTTATCCAGTTTATCATTGATGAGCATTTGAGTTAATTCCATGTCTTTGCTATTGGGAATAGCAGACACTCTTTTTCATTGAACCCTGAATGTTCTCTTCAAAAAGCATAATATATACTAGTAACAGGCATATTAATTGTGTAATTCCAAAAGTGTGAAACATTAAATTATGCAGATTCCTATGGTTTTGTTCGTTTTTAACAAACAGTAAGTGGTCTTAATTCTGACTTTGTATTTTGTTTGTTTATTTCAGACAGTCTCACTCTATCACCCAGACTGGAGTGCAGTGGCACAACCTCAGCTCACTGTAACCTTCATCTCCTGGGTTCAAGTGATTCTCCTGCCTCAGCCTTCCTAGTAGCTGGAATTGCAGGCATGCACCACCAACCACACCCAGCTAATTTTTTTGTATTTTTAGTAGAAACAGGGTTTCATCATGTTGGCCAGGCTGGTCTCAAACTCCTGATCTCAAGTGATCTGCCCCCCTGGACCTACTAAAGTGCTGGGATTACAGGTGTGAGCTACTGCACCTGGCCTGTATTTTTAAGATACCTTAAAAATATATTCCACAAAAAACATATTAAAGATTATAGAATTTATACACATTTTTGAAAGATTTTTCTATTCAATTATTCAATATAAGTTTCACACATTCACAATTGCGCACATGCAAACACACACACATACACTCACACACACACACAGATTGAGGACTTCGGTTGGATAAATCATTTGGTTCTTTAGTGATAACAGTTAATTGAGGTGAGACTGTGAAATAATTCCTCAGCTACCAATTTTTCCTACCTTCCTTAATCAGAGATAGGAATTCTTCCACTGCATACTAAAATATAATGAACATGCAATAAGAATTATTATTTTTCATTATTGCCTTAGTTTTCCCATAAGGATTTTATTTAGGACCTGAGACTCAACTCTCATATACATTTTCTTCTAAATCTTTGCATTTTGTGCACAATAAGATGAGAACAAACTGCTAGGCTGACCTTGCTACAGATTCTATATGCAACTTACTAGCTCTGGAATTTTGGCAAGTGCTTAAAAATTTTTGATCTCCAGTTTACCTATCTATAAAATCAAGATTAAGATAAACACTTTACAAGATTGTTGAAAATGTTATGTGAAATAACACATGTTATATGTCTGCCACAAACTTTGGCACATAACAGAATTTAAATAAATGCTATCCCCTCCTATTTTTAGACTTTTTTTTTTTTTGGCTAGTTGTAGGTTAATGCAACTCAAACAATTCCTGCTCTTTTCATGATCACAAAAATGGATACCATGACCATGTGCCACTTCTATACCAGTTGCAACAGCCCATGCTCTCTGTAAATAAAATAATATCTATTTAATAAAAATTTACTTCCACATTATGAAAAAAACACTCATAGATACATTTAAAGTTCATTTTCTTTATTTCCATTCCCATTCTCTAGCAACCATGCAGATTTTACCTTTGCTTTTCTAGATTCTTCCCAGAGACAAAGCTGTAATGCTAAATGTGTCATAGAAGCACTGTCTTTAATAAAAATGGTTTATGCAAGAGGCAAAAAAAAAGTGTTTGTAGGAAGTTGCCAAAGATCAAAATGAATTTCCTACTCATTGTTAAATAAAATATCTGGTTTCCACATTTCTAAGAGGACAGGATTTTACTTTTTGGAAACTAATAAAAAAAATACTGATAGCAAGCAGTGGTGTATTAAGGGTGCAGGAAAGAGGAAGCAGTCTGATATGATGCAGATGATAAGAAAGTGGATTGTTGGCAGATAATTTAAAAATAATAGTAATACTGACTGAATGTCAGACTAACCTGGATCAATTTCTTTGTAACAAAGTTGTGAAGTGTTTTTCAATCATCATGTTGAAGGTCACATAACCTGAGCATGCCCCGATGGACAAGCATGCAACCGCAGGTGGAACCTAAGTGCTCTGAAGGAAGAGTGGGGGCTGAATTAAGAAGCAGACACCCCATGGCAGGATCCAGGATCCAATCAGATAGAGCCCTGGTTTAGATCAATCCAAGAAACAATCAGACCATGCCTCATTGCCCTGTGCTTATAAAACCCTACCCAGCTCCTAGCTCTGGAAGATAGATTTGAGTGTTTTCTCCCGTCCCTTTGCCAGTCCACTGGCAATAAACCTTCTGCACTGCAAAACCCAGTGCTTCAGTGTTGATGGATTTCCATGGTGTGCAGGCAGCCAGGCCTAGTTTGGTTTAGTGACAACTATAGTAATCATAAACAATGCCAGTGATAAAATTCTTATTCACTCTGTGAAGACTATACCTACCATACTACTTACGTTATCGATGGTTCTCAAAATGTGAGTATGGAAAGCATTCTTCTGATTCATACTTAGAACAATGTCAGTGGTCAGTGACCTGTGGAGGGTTGTTGGGGTATGTAGGTGACCTTATTCACGAAGATTACTTAGGTCATATAAAGCATATTTTTGCAGTGAAGAGTATCACATATGGTCTTTCTGAATATCACATGCATACAAAATCATAGCTTAATTTGCCCTGGGCACATACTTTAGGTTCAATTTTTGCTATTGTGCTTGTCCTTGATGGTATAGCAAGGCAGTATCATTTAATGTTTAACAAAAATAACCTACCTTCTTCAATAACAGCTGATCCTACGGTTCAAGAAAGACTTCACAAAATGTATTGAGAGATGACTAAATTTTTTTGTCCATTTACTATGAGACATCACTCCTAATTCATATGCCATTTTATAGTAGTTGAAAAATGTGTAATAAATTCATAAATTAAATACCACTCCAACTAAGAATAATCAATCAAAAATGACAGCTGATTGATTTCTTTTGTAAATGAGAATATACTTATTGTTTAATTGATTTCAATATGCTTAAAAGGTGATTTGAAAGTCATATATTCAAAAGAATATTGCTGCTGTGTTAGTGAGAATTTTAAAAGTTCAAAACTGTGACTCATTGACTGACTGGAGATCTGTTTTGTTTTTTCCTGTCAAGAGAAGGAAATTTATAATATAGTCACTTACAGTAAGAAAAAACTTTAAACTTAAGAAGTTTCAGTTTTTAATTTTATCAACAGTTTCTTCCCAGCTACTTTGCAGTTTGAATCAAATTATTTCTTTGGAATGAAATGGAGAATGCTTCCTATATCATGAAAAAAATTATGTGAAAATCTCCCTTGAGTCCTATGATTACAAAATTTAGGTAGCATAATAGGCAAGAAACAGATGGATTCACAATGCAAGAATATTTTAAAATAAACATTAATACAAGTTGGAATAAAATTCTTACTAAAAATGCCATTTTAATCATGTTAACTGTTGTTGACTTTGCTACTTAAAACTACTTCATAGATTCTCAAAAGGGGAAAAAATTAGTACAGAATATGATGAATGTATGGCATTTAACTCTATTATTTACAATAAAGTCATTTCCTAGAGAAGAATAGTGTTTTGGTTTCATGAGACATAGTCTATAAATACTATTTTTAATTGCTTTTATGACATTTGAGTAAGTTTTTTACATATGTCTACTCATATTCTCATTCTAAAATATGTTTCTTAGTTTATATGACAGCCTATTGCATAAGGGCCCACACTAAGATTTTTTTTTTTCTTCTGGCTTGGTAATTATAAGTGTTTAATTGACCATTTGAAAAAGCAAGTTATTTCTGTAGTGGACTAAGCTAAGGCATAATGGTTAAAGATCTCTAACTCTCTATATATACACACATATAGACATAGTGAGAGAGAGACAGAGTGAGAGAGAGAGGGAGAGAGAGAGAGAGCTAGTTTTTAATGTCTTGAAATTCCTATTTTCCTGGTATTAACATATTACTACACATGCAGATAAAATTGTATGAAATATATTTCTTACTCTGATAGACGATTGTGTTATTATTATAATCATAAACATATGTTTGATTTTTGCCAGGAATGATTTTCATAAACGACTGACTTAGGTTGGTCTTTATAACATAAAATAGTGGGATGGTAATGCATACTCCTTCTTACCTCCTTTTCTATACCCCAGTCCAGTAGAAATATATACAAGAAAGGTTTGAAAATCTATCTGTCACATTTGCTACCATAGGTACTTTGGCAGCATGTTGCTTATCAGCCCTGCACCTATTTTCCCAATGGTAAAATGGGATTATTTATACATTTTGCACCCAAGTTTGTGAGAAGCACGTAAGTTATAATACATGGTATATTTTGTGTGGTTAGCATTTCAAGTAATATTAACTGCTTCACCTTTTCCCTTATTAGCACAAAATTATAATGTATTCTTAAATTCTGCAAAGTAAAATTTAAATTTATAATACTGAAACTCACTATTCTTTTGTGTTTACACCCATGTCTTCCCTCATCTTCACATTCAATTCCTTAAATTTCTTTACACTCCATGGGAATTTTCTGAGCTATGCCTATGAGCTATGCCTGAGTCCTGTGCTCTGATATCTAATTTGTTTCCTCATAATAAATGTAGAGTTTTGAGATGTGAAAAGATTTTAAACATAAAATGTGAGCTCTTTTGTTGCAGAAAACAAAATAGGCTATAGTGATTTGCCTAAAATTATGCAAATGGTGAGGGGTAGATTTTAAATTCAAATCAGTGTTATTTTTGTTTTTTCCTGACATTGTTTTACATCAATATATTTTATAAATGTCTTAAATATGATTTTTCTCCAGTGACATGAAACAATATGAGAGTCACACTAAGAAAATTAAAATTCATTGATGATGTTGGATTCCAAGTCACATAGAGTAGTTGTTTAGCTGATATAGCAATTCTATCCTCTAAATATAAGTTCTACAAGTTACAGCTGTGATATAGATAGATTATTTTGGCCTTAAACATACATGAGGGAATTACAATATTTTTGAATTTCATTACTGATGCCCTTTCCAGTTGTCTCTAACCCTCTTCAAGGGTAATACGTGATATTTTATCACTATGATATAAACTGGAATATTTTTCTCATTAAAAAATTAGCACATGATCACTGAATTAAATACATCAATACACATCTAAACACACATACATTTAGATCATGGTACCTGTATTTTTCAAATGAAAATTGCACTTATTTAAAAGTATTCATACTATAAAGTATGAGCTTACTACAAACTTTTGAGAGTCTCTATAATATTTTGCATAAATGCATTTTTTATATAGTATATTAATCATATACAAATTATATATACACAGACATACACACACACCATCCTCTACATAAAAATTTCTAAACATACATGATTTTATCCTTACAGTGAATTATTGAAACAGAAATTTGTATCCCTAAGTTATATGACAATTTTTAAAGCATTAAATAAATGTTATCTCCTAAAAGCTTTCACCAATTTATATTTCCATATTTGTCTAATTAATTTACTGTTCTGATGGTATTTGTTTATTCCTATATCACTACTACCTACAGTTGGAACCTAATAGTCATGTCTAAACTTTATTTAATAATAGCTTTTGCCTGTTTTCAATGAAGGTATACTTTCAAGGAAGAAAAAATTCTATTTTTCCATAGATATTTTTCTTTTCTGATTATCAAACTTTCCTTTAAATAATAAGGCTATAATTCCTGTTCTTCAATCTGCAAAATGTTACAGTGGCAAAATTAGGTCCCTGAATTTGGGGGAAGACAGTATGAAGGAATCCCACCTACTTCTTACTTTTCTATAGATTGAGTCAGGTAATTCTCAGAAAGGACATACATGTTTTGATAAATATGAAGTGTTGTGTTTTTTGTGCTTTGTTAGCTTGTTGTTTGATTTTAAAGCTATAATTGATTATGTGCCTTACATATTGAGTTTTTAAGTATACATTATGGAAAATTCTGGATCATTCTAATCTATACTTGAACAAAAACAGTTAGTTTTAGATGTTTTAGCAAATAAAGCATTTGACTTACATCTGTACCACAAATAAATAAATAAAACACACCCCATGGTATACAAAATCATTTCTCCAAATTGATAATGTCTGTCCTTAAGATCAGAGCCAAGACCTCTGTTCACATTTGCCAACTGATGGCTTGCTAACATTTCTTTCCCTCTGACAGCTTTAATAATATGCCAGTAGATTTCACCATAGGATACAGCTAGAATGGGTAATGATTGTAACTTTTCAAATGAAAATAGAAAGTAAAAAAATAGTTAATTTCAACCATATATTTGTATGTATTTCACTGAATATCCATTCTGATTCCATTCCAATATTAAATTATACAAATAAGTATTCTTTTCAGTTGGACTATTTTTTTTTTTTGGCTAAAATCTTGTAGGCATACCTTTCCAAGCATGCTGTTATCAGTGACACTCAGAAGTAGAACCTCAGAGTAATAGAAAAATTGATAGGGCAATATCTTAGTTTAAGGCTGCTATAACAAATTACCATAGACTGGCAGGGTAGCCTAAACAACATACATTTTCTTCTCACAGTTCTGGAGGCTGAGAAGTCCCATTTTAACGTACCTGAAGATCCAGTGTCTGGTAAGGACACTATTCCTGGTTTGCAGATGACTGTCTTCTAGTTGCATCTGCACATGGCAGAGAGAAGAGAAAAAATAAGCAAGCTCTAGTGCCTCTTCTTTCTTTTTTTTCCTTTCTTTTTTTCTTTATAAGCTCGAATCCCATTCATGAGGGCCCCAATAGCTTTGTCTAATGATCTGTCAAAGACCTACCTGCTAATACCATCACACTGGGAGATAGGGTTTCACTATATGCATGTTGAGGGGACACAAAAATACAATGAAAAAAAATCAACAGTTTCATTATTTGATCCATTACTCAGCTGTGCAATAGTACCATATGTGTGAAAATTAGCTACAGTTAAGTGACACCTTGAAATAATTGATTTTTGTTTCGAATCAACTCAAATGATAGAAATATTTCACATATTAAGTAAAATAATTCTATTCTTTAACCCTATTTTAAGAATCTCTCACTTTTATGTAATATAGATGTAATTGCACTTGATAATTCACAATCCTCCTTTTTAAAACTATGAAGACAGATTATTCTGTGAACGAAGAATTTGATCCAAGTCAATCCTTTGTCTTTGGTTTAAAATCCCCAATTCCTTCAGTGTTTTGAAATTATGTGATTTTTAGGACTTTATACTATTTGGCTTTTTCTTGCTAAGTAAACGTTTATCATATGGTATATGTGTTTTATGACATTTGAGCCACTGAAATAGGGTTAACCAGTGCCCTTTTAGAAATGCTTTGGATATCACTTACCACTCTGAAGTATACAATTATGGGTTACATAGTCAGAACGTAAGATAGATGTACATACAAAAATATTAAAAAAAACTCTTTCACTTTAAAAATATTGCAATTTAGGATTCAGATTCTGCTTAAAACAAATTATAACGGCCAGGCGCGGTGGCTCACGCCTGTAATCCCAGCACTTTGGGAGACTGAGGTGAGGGGATCACGAGGTCAGGAGATTGAGACCATCCTGGCAGACATGGTGAAAGCTCATCTCTACTAAAATACAAAAAATTAGATGGAAATGGTGGTCCGCGCTTGTTGTCCCAGTTACTCAGGGGGCTGAGGCAGAGGAATGTTTGAACCTGGGAGGCGGAGGTTGCAGTGAGCCGAGTTAGAGTTTGCGCCACTGCACTTTAGTTTGGCGAGAGCTCCACCTCAAAAAAAAAAAAAAAAAAAGTCATTAGATGTGACTAATATATAATAATAACACACAAACATTAAAAAAAAGCGGTTTCAGTTTCTCCCCAAAATAAATTGTTGTATAATTCCAAACAGATTAATCTTAGAATTTTGTTGTTGTTGTTCAGCCCCAAAGTGATTTGATCTCCAAAGTTGTAATGCCTCTAGCATCAGACTCTGTGAAAACCATCCTTGCATCTGCTAAGTTAGCTGCATGTATTTCACTCTCATGTCTTATCAGAGGGTTGCAGGATGGCCTGTTTCAACATATTCTTTTCATAAAATATTAACAGAAAATAAATAAAACATCTTGTAGCCCCTATCCTATTAGTGTATGTTTAGCTAATAAAAAAAAAATCATGTTTTGACAATACTCCTTTACCTCTGTAGGTCAATAATCAGACATCAAAACATTTTATAAAAGATAACCTGCCAATAATCTCACAGCTGAATTATTCCTCCCATACTTACAAAAAAAAAAAAGTTACAGAGGAGAAGGCATGTGTTTCAATAACGACAAACTAAAATTATTTTTTAAAGGTCACAATGCATTGAAGTGAGAGAAGAAACAAGAAGCATAACGTGTGTTAGCTGAGTTAAAGAGTATACAATTTGCTTAGGGTCAGACACTAAAGCTAGTAAGGGGTAGAACTAAAACTTAATGAGATTTAATTAGGCACAAAGTACATAGTCTTTCATTGATACGTAGTTACAAAGGTTTTGAGTCTTACAACTAGGAGAAAATAGGCATTCTTGTCAAAAACTCAAGTCTGAATTAGATCAAACAGAAGTCATATATCTACTTATGAATTTAGAAGAAATATAAGTAGTAGAGTGGCATGGAGTATAACTAGACAGTTATGAAGTGAACAAAACTGTTGTCATGACAATAGCCCGGCTACTTTTAAAAATGAGTCACAAGGAATAGAAAGCAGAATGGAGGGTTAACTTACTGATTAAAAAAGAGACAGAGGCACATCAACGGATTGTATTATATGAACATTTTAGAAACAATTAAAAAATATATGATTAGAGAAACCTGAAAAACTAACTCATTTGATAACAATAAGGAATTGTTGCTAATGTTTGATTGGTTTGATAATATGGAGTATGTCTCAGAAAAATATTCTATATATCTTAGATATACATACTGAAGTAATTTACTGCTAACTGATATGAAATGGGGATTTTCTTTAAAATAATCTGTTTACTTAAGCAAGTGATTAATTTGGTAGGATCTCCATAAAATCAAGTTGGCTGTAGTGATGGGTACAAGAAAAATCTTTATAATATGCTCTGTACTTTTTTGTGTGTTTGAAAATTTTCATATTAAAAATTACTTTAAAAAGTATTTCTATTTTTAGAAGCATTGGCAAGCGATTTCTGTATATATTTCTATGAAATATGTCAATTTCCTGATGTGATGGGTGCCATCATTTTACTAGGCAACATTTACAATTGTTTGAATAATACTATTATTTCTTAAGTTTCATTGTGCCTCTATCTACTACATTTCTTATTGTTTTGGTAACATGTAATCAGAAGTAAAAAGGCAGTTTCAAAACCATTTTTAAACAATGAGAGTATTTCCATTAATAAGAATTTTATATCACAGACATGAAGTCACGGTCTTTTTTGGTGTGGCGAGGGTGTCAGATATTCTGTCTACATTTTCTATTATTAGAATGAATGTCAACACAGAGGAAAGGTTGTTCATGCTGTCACAGGGCGTATACTTAGACTACGTCTGAACATTATTTTTCAAGAACAGTGTTCAATGATTTGATCACTTGTCAGAAGCATCCCACTGAAAAATCTTGCAAAGCCTTCAGATTTCCTTTCTTTTCCATTGAAAAAACAATGAACAAAGGCCTCAATCTTCATGTAATATTGAAATCCAAGTATTTTTCAGACATCCCTATGAATATTGGGAACTATATAGAATTTGGTTTAGCCTTTACCCACCTCCATCATCCCCATTACTAATTTTATTATTACTATGTTACTACCACATGCTTAATCCAATTTAATCCAATTTTGGGGGAGATTAGGAGTTGTTACATAATTCAGTGTAAAAAACTTTAAAAAGTACTCTCTTATCACTTTATATACCAGGCAGTGCTGATAAATATGTTGTGGAGAATATTTTTAAGTGGATAGTATCCGCAGTGGTATATCTACAATGTTTTCTAAAATTGCCTTCTGTCATTGATTGAGCCATTCTGTAGCTGAAAATATAGCTTCCAAAGTACTCTTTGTAAAAAGGATATCACAGTATGATAACTTCTTCCACCTCACAGGAACATTGGGTAAACAAATGAAATAACCAATGCGAAAATCCCTTAAGAATTTCAGGAACAAGGTACCACAAGAGTCCAATGTATTATTACATATTATAATTTGTCAGATTCATAGGAGATATATATATATATATATATCAAACACCTTTTCCATATTTTAGAAAATTTATGCCATCTTATACTTCTCAAATTATCCATATGAATGTTGTATGAACACATTCTTGTGCTAGTTCATCTTCACACATGTTCTTTATACCTAATGGAGGAAAATCCATGTATATTTGCACAGACTTGGGAAATATCAGAATTGTTGACAAGAATGGATTGGAGATGCAGGTCCAGCTTTTCAACTTCTAATGCATCACCACAAACATATATGTTTTCTTCTTTGGTACATAATATGTAGATACATTTAAGTGTATACTCTTGGTCTAATCACTTAAAACTTTACATGCAGAATTAGACTTCTTGGAATAAAAGACATAAATGGGTTATCATAATTTATTAAAATAATTTTATAAAACCTCAGTTTTGACCAATGGTTATAGCTATAGAAAATTACACTGCATTTACCAATTTAAAAACATGATGTTATGTATAAAATTTTTCTTTTTGGTGTCACAGAGAAAAATTAGTACTGGGACAAAGGATCTCTCAGTAAAGCAATTCTTTTTACTTCCTGCATAAAGGGTACTCCCACTAGCAATCTTGCCATGAGAGTACAACAAAGGAAAGCAGACATATTTATTTCTTACGCATTTGGAATTGTCCTTACTGCTGTGTCTGATCTCCATTGGCTGGAGCCAGACCTCACAATCTAAACTATAACCTGATTGGCTAATAACTTGAAACTTTTCTAAATAGGTAAGAGCAATGGAGAAAAAAAAAAGTCTGAATAAGGAAGGGACATAGGCTGTGAGCTGGGACATGCCTGTGAGCATTTCCAGCACAGATATCTTGGTTAAAGAACAAGGACATAGAATGTACTATCTGCCTGTAAGCATGGCTAACAGCTACATAGGATTGCATTTTTAACAAAAAAGCAAAAAGGCTTTTGAAGAAATTGTTTAAAACAAACTGTTTTTCTTAAACAAGAAGAAAACTTTGAAGAGGAACTTTTTTTTTACTTTCCACATATAAAAAAGGTTTTAAGTAGCCAATTCTTACCACAAGCTAAATGGTAAGAGATACCTGCCTTTGTCCCATAATTATGTCCTTATTATAGCCTGTTTTTGATTCTAACTTGTATTTGAAGAATTTAGTTTTGTATCCTGATTATCTCCTACAAAAATTGACTTAAAAAGACACACATGCAACTTTCTTACATTGAGGTATAAATCATTGCTAAAAAATCATTGGTAGGGAGATTTGAATGTTAAGATGAATCAAAAACTTAAACTTCTTGCTCTGCATGATTGGTGAATTTCTATATGATTACAATTTGATACTACATAGGGTGGAATAAATTGGAATGGGGCAAAAGTAATATTGACAGCTATTATTTTCCACCCTTGTATTTAATTCTTACCAAATAGTACTGCAAAGATTTGCAAAATGCAAGGGCTCCGTGAATCCTCATCAAAAGGGCAAGGAGACAAAACACAATAAGACATATCATTCTGAAATTTCAGAACACCATGTTTAGTTTTCGTAAAGCCTTCTAGACAAGGGCAAATATTTTTATTTTATTGTTATTTTTTTCATTAGGTAGAATGGCATTGGAATTGTCCATAGCATCTAAACAATTTGTAAGACAAGATACTTTAAAATTCTGAAGGACTTTTTTCAGATTTCCAATACTTTAAAAGTCTGAAGGACTTTTTTCAGATTTCCAATTTCCTTTTCAGAAATCTAAGCACGTAAGAAGCAACTTAGAAATTTTCAAAATATAAGGCTGAAAAAACATATTTTCTTTATAATCTTTCTTATCAAAATACAATTTTGATACTTTTTATACATAGGATTCTTGCAGGATCTAATATTCTCACAAGAGTTATGAGTGAAAAATTCAGGTAGGAATAACTGCCTAGTTTTCCTTTCTGTACACATTTGTCTTGCTTTTTATTCTCCCACCTGTAATGCTATTCTTTAAATTTACATGTATCTTTGTGTTTGTCTCTGTCCGTATATAGGAGGAATTTTTAAAAACATGTTTCCAACCTGTCTCTCATCTATTCTTATTTAAAAGACAGGAAAATCCATCCTTAGAACTAAACTGAAAATAAAATGTCCACCATACCAGATGTCTCTCTCACCTATCTTCAGATCTATTGTGCTGGATTTAAATCCCAACACTTAACACTTTCAATACACATACTTTACTGCAAAAAGGGACTTTTGCAAAGGGTGGAGGCCAGTTGGTGAATTTATGATGAATTTGGATACCTATGAAAAGCAAATTTGCAGGACATAATCTAGACTCCCACAGGGGAAACAAAAAAAATAGAGCTTCAGAAACTCTTCATATCAGAGCTGTTGGGTTTTTAATAAGACAATCAAACCAAACCAATCAAACAACTCATTATGTCAAAACCTGGAGCCAGGTTTTAAAGCCTGAACCTAGGCACAAGGAACAAGGCAAACACCCTATTTATGGTACCAAAGGCAAGTGTTCTACATGTTGTAATTTGTTCAGATCATAAAGGTGAGAAAGTATGGATTAGTTTTCCTTTGTTTTCAAATTACATCTTCCATATTTTCTAGCAGCAATAATGACTTATGATTGCTTTCTAATTTATTGATATCTGTAACTATTTTATACTAACTTGGTTTCAAATGCCATTATTGTTATTAGCTAATGGGATTTGCAATTTTATTCTGGCCATTTATATACCATTACCATCGCCTCATCTGCACTTTGTTATAAACACAGACACCTTCATGATTTTTAAAGTATAAAATCAACATTCAAATAGGATTCTCTTTATTTAAATAGACTTATTAGAAATTTAAAGCAGATGAAGATGATTTCAATGAAATGAATAAATAATTAAGGCAAATCTCTACACTTGTCAGAAACTCCATATTAAGAATCAGGTGAGAGGAGACAGTCTTCTGACAGAGCTGTCATTTTTTTTTAGTTAAAGGTAATGTTAATTTTTTTTTTAATCTTGATGTTCTTTTCAAGTTTACTTGATCAAACCAAAAGCCCCCCAAAAAAGCTGCCAGATAACTTACACAGGTAATAATCAGAACCTTTAATCACACATAAAAGGAGCCATTCAATTCTATGTTGCAAAAATCGTCAGCTGGTTGGGAAGGCAGATTTTTGTACTTCAAGCAGTTTTAATCATTGATCAGGTTATGAAATAAAATAACAGATTGCATTTTACAAACTGGTCACTAGCAATGCCTCGTCAGCAGACCTAGACAATAATCCCAGAGTGTTGTAGGACTGCAGCCGTTAATAACCTGGCTTGTTAGTTGAAAGCTGGCAAAGTCTCAAGCATTTAAGAGGATTACTGCTATAAGCCATATTAATTTTTTTTCTTAACATTCAAGTCCATGGTGATGAAGAGCTACTGTAATAGAAATAGTGAAGTCAAACACAAAACAAAACCCTCTGCAATTCCTTTTTTTTGATTGGTGACTGATTTTACAAGAGGAAAATAAAAGTCAGGATTTATCACACTAAGTTGGAATGTTAATTTTTGAAGAAATGATTTTTAATTGCAAATCCTGCAAGATAAAATAAGACATTATTTTAGAGAAGACTTCCAAAAGGATTTATTTCTATTAAGACTTGTTCAAACAGATTTTTTTTTAATTGGTCTCTTTCTCACTTACTATAGAAAGAATTAGGCACAAAGCCCAATAAAGTTAAAGCTTCCAACTTTTGACCTCAAAGAAATGTATCAATCTCATGTCATATGCAGCAGAGTGAGTTAAAATTATAGATGCTAGGTCAGAAAGTCTGGGTTTGAATTCTGGTTTCATCATCTTATGCTAATTGCAAGGTCTTGGGTAAATTACATAACCTCTCTATACCTCAGTTTCTTCACCTGTGAAATGGAGAAAATCATAGCACCTAACTCTTAGAATTGTTAAAAAATTACATAATTTAATATCTGAATAGTTCATAAAGCAATACCTCATGCATAATAAATACTATATACAGTTTATAAAATTTTAAAATGAAGATATAAATTTTAGAAAATGTAAGTCAGAGTAATAAAATAAATAAATGTTACAATATAATGACCTTTGCTGGTGGATATGAATCTAAATTAGAAAATAGTTATTAAATCAAAATTATTCAAATAATATGATGTTTACATATATAGCCAAACAAAGTCTAATTATGTATACCTCTGAATTTTCAGTATGTAAGATAATTTCCATATAGTCACAGAAAAGTTATGTTAATTTCATTAACTAGAATTTTTAAGAATATATTTTCAGCTAATTTGAAAAGTCTTAAGTGAGAATATTATGTACTGTGCTAAATATTAAGGCTTTGCTAAACAGAACATTATTTTTTGAATACTCAAGCTCTTAATGGGTCAGAATACCAGAGTTTGTTCTTCACTATGAAAAAGCTTATGTCTTAGCTTGTTTTCACACTGCTATAAAGAACTTCCCTGAGATCAGGTAATTTATAAAGGAAAGCGACTTAATTGACTCACAGTTCCACATGGTTGGGAGGCTTCAGGAAACTAACAATCATGGCAGAAAAGGTTGCAGGCACCTTCTTCAGGAAGCTGCAGAAGAGAGAAAGGGAGTGTGTGAAGGAGGAACTGTCAAACACTTATAAAATATCAGATCTTGTGCAAACTCACTCACTATCAGGAGCACATCATGGGGGAAACCACCTCCATGATCAAATTGACTCCACCAGGTCCCTTCCTTGACATGTGGGGATTATAGTTCAAAATGAGATTGGGGGTAGGGGGACACACAGCCAAACCATGACAGCTTAGGAAACACACCGGCAACTTGTTAAATATGTATCCTTGGAGATTCTAACTCAGGTGTTATGTTATTAAGTCCATGACTCTGCACTTTGACAAGAGTCACAGAATATTTTGGAAGTTCTCTTGAGTACATATTTTGAAAAACAATGTATTGTCAAGTATCACCACTATAGAAAACATTAGTAATGTTGCTAATTTTATCTCAAGACCACAAAACACCAGGAAATTTAAATCTACCCATAACAGCAAAGTTTTCCTTAACTTTTGTCTCCTTTTCAAAGGGTAGACTGAATAATATTAGCAATTAAGTAAAACAACATACACTAGTGGTTAATCTTTTGTGGTTATTTAGATTTTGACCACATTATTATTAAGGATTGGGTGAAGAGAGATTTAAGATATGATGAGACTGTCTTACCAAAGATATATGAAAAGAAGAACCAGTATATTTTCTTAATGAATATCTTGATTCATATAAACTATGCTACCTTAGTCATTAGTTATTAGTACTTCTGTATTTGAATATAGTGATTACAGTTGAGACCCTTGGAGAGTATTTTTTAAAATTATCAAGTGTAATTTAAATTGTGTTTTTAAATTTTATTTGAAATTGGTATAATTTTATGCACAATATTAGAAAAAGTTGAAGAAATGCTTAAAGTACCTGGATATCCCACTATTCAATTGAATGAAACCAATATGAAGTCAGGTGGCGTGGCTCACACCTGTAATCCCAGCACTTTGGGAGGCCGAGGTGGGCAGATTAATTTAGGTCAGGAGTTCAAGACCAGCCTGGCAAACATGGCAAAACTCCATCTCTACTAAAAACACACACACACACACGCACACACAAAATAGCTGGGTGTGGTAGGGCATGCCTATAGTTCCAACTGCTTGGGAGGCTGAGGCAGGAGAATTACTTGAACTCGAGAGGCGGAGGTTGTAGTGAGCCAAGATCATACCACTGCACTCCAGCCTGGGCAACAGAGCAAAACTCTGTCTCAAAAACGAACAAAAACAAACAAAATCAATATGTTAGTAAAGGGGCCATAAGATGGAGAATAAAAGAAATCATATACAAATTATACTATGGTTTGTTCCTATTAAAATTCTTACAAGAGTTTATGTGACTATATTCTTAGTAAGTTAATTTATACTTATATTTCTTAACAAATTGTGTAATTATTTAGAAGAGAATCGAAGCATTAACTAATCAATACAATAATTATATCAGAAGGACTGATTTTGTGTATCTGACAAGGAGATACAAATAAAGACAGGGAGGCTTGGTCTCTACGAGCTCTGCACCAACTTACTCAGTGACTATTTAAGTCTGCTTAACTTTTTAAAGATGTTTCCTTGACAATAGAAAGAGATAGCTAAAATGTAAGGTCTTTTTCACTTTTGTGATTCTTAGTCCCCCAATTATTTGTGACAATTGTCCCTTTGTCAAAGGATTTGTTCTCTATAGATATAGTCCTATGGGCATGACCAGCCAGCTAGTTTTTGTAGCTCTTTTATATATCATGTCCAATATAATCACTGTGACAAAATTTAAATAATATTTGTTGACATTTATTGAGTTTACACTCTGCCTAGATGTGTCCTATAGTATTGCAATTAATCTTTACAAAATCCTTAAGAAGTGTTTATTTTCATACTGTTTTTAGGTGAGATAAGCATCCAAGAGATAAAATAATCTAATCTGTTCAAGATTACATAGTTCATAATTGACAGGGCCTAGGTCTCAATCCCAAATTTCTGGCAACAGAAGCCTTCTCTAACTACATTAATAAATTGTACTAAACTGAGAATCAATATGGCACATTCCCAATCTTCAGCTGAGAATTAAAACATAAGCAAAACTGTCTTATCACAAATTCATTTCCAACATTCAAATTATAGGAATTACAATAGAGACTCCATGTATTTATATGTGCTAGTTGGAGAAATTCTCTTTACAGTCTTTTGTCCTAATCTACCCCTCCAGTCTCACTTTCTAATGCACTCCCATGTGCATCTAGAACAATTCCAGTAACACTGAATTACTCCTGCTTTCATGAATATTCACATGACTTTGATGACTTTATTCATGATTTCGTATAGAACAGTGGGAATTTTCTATGCATGGAATTTTTCCTTTCTTTGTTTTTGATAGAGTCTTGCTCTGTCACCAGGCTGGAGTGCAGTGGTGCGATCACAGCTCACTGAAACCTCTGCCTCCCTGGTTCAAGAGATTCTCCTGCCTCAGCCTCCCAAGCAGCTGGGACTACAGGTGCCCATCACCACACTCAGCTAATTTTTGTATTTTTAGTAGAAATGGGGTTTCACCATGTTGGCCAAGATGGTCTGGATCTCTTGACCTGGTGATCCACCTACCTCGGCCTCCGGACCTGCTGGGATTACAGGTGTAAGCCATCACATCCAGCCTTACCTATGGAATTTCTAACTTTCTGTCAAAATCAGGATACGAAACTTTCATCTTCCAAGTCACTAGTCTTCTTTGAGACCCTATTTAAATGCCGTTCTAGTGAAGGGACTTCTCAACACTGAGTTTATTGTTGTTTTTTGTTATTCCCTTTGCTTGTATGCACTTAGTTCATACCACTGTTTTTGCACTTTCTTTATTCTTCTATAATTAATTTACTTAGGCAACTCCCCCACTAGATTGTGACTAACTTAAGCAGGTAATATTTCATATAGATTGCAAGTATTTCAGCTCCTGACACAAAACAATCAAGAGGGGATGGAATAAATAAACAACTAAATAAATAAAACATTTATGTAACAGCTAACAAAACACCTTTCAAATTCAAATATGATAATTGTGTAATTGTTTATAATTTGTTTGTGATGCTGTCTCCACTCCCCTCCAATATCATAACTTATAATGTTGAGATTACATTCTACTAAAAGTATCTTTTGTTATAAAACAAACAGATTTTGTGATCATATAATGGTCCTATATGGTATATTTTTAAACTAAATTGGGAATATCGAGCAATCAGATCTTGTTTCTAAATACATTCTCCAATAAAAGAAACCAGAGTTTCTTAAAGAAATGTTTCATTCTAGAATTAGAACAGGGAATTTGTAATATGAGTCTGGAGCATCTTTCAGTGCTAAAATGTCAATTCACTAGAGATAAGAAGAAAGAGAGAAACAGAGGAAGCATAAAATCATGTGAGCGGGATACAGGAATGAAAGAGCTTCAAAGGACAAAGCTGGAACAATATGAACCCCAAAATATATAGGCTAGTACAAGGTTATAACCCAAAGTATAAAATGCATATTCTTGAGTTTATAGTGCTATAAAAATGATTGAATGTAAAATATGGGAGGAAGAGCAAATCTGTATAGAAGTACTTCAAATAACATAAACATACTTTCCCATTCAGGAGTTGGATCTTAATTCCTCTCCTCTTGAATGTGGACTAGACTTAATGACTCACTTCCAAAACAGGAAAAGCACTATCTTTTCAGTGGAAAAACTTGGCAGCCACCACTTTAAATAAACTGTCACCATTTAGATCATCAGGATACGTCATGTTGATGTCTGGTACCACCTGATATGACGCTGTAACAAAAAGGGACTTCCATGTCTATGATATTATTCCTAGAAATTTCATAAAGCTAGTTGAATCATGAGAAAGCATTAGATCAAGCCACATTGAAGGACAGCCTACAAAACACTTAACCAGTGCCTTTAAAAAGTGCCAAGATTATGAAAACAAGGAAGACACAGAGAAATTGTCTCGGACTAGACTATGATGATAATGACTAATTACAGTGTGGTTTTCTCTATTGGATTCTGGAATAGAAAATGGACATTAGTCAAAAAAACTGATGAAATCCAAATAAAGTCTGTAGGTTAATTAAGGGAAAAATTGTGAATAATTCTCCTGCTCAGTTTTCTTTTCAATCATATACTTTTTATGTATGCAAACATCAAAGTAAGAGGGTGTTGAAGGAAATAAGTGAGCTGATTTAGCATCAAAAACACATTGTCTTGAAATGTCAAATTTATCACCATGGTTGGCCCACTGGCCTCACTATCTAGATAAGGTGCCACATTACTCTGTGGGTGCAGATAATAGTAATCAGACCACTTTCAATGGGCTGTAACTTGAAGCAATTAGTTTGTTTCACATAAAACCTATTCTTTGGAAAAACTCCAGAGAAGAAAGAACTTGCAAAGTTAAGAAATATCTTTATTTGCCTCCTGCTTTTCTATCAGAGTCTGGCTCATATTCAGAAAGGACAAATATTTCCAGATCCAAGATTCACTGATGAGGATCTGAGAGATTTCTACTCCTGAGAGAGAGGAAGGCTCCCTGATCTTCTGTAGCTTAAAGGATAATGTATCTTTTGTTCTCACCCCAGTCTTAAACTTAGTCAAAAGACATGTTTGATTTATGTTAATGAAAAAATGTGAATTGTGTGTGTGTGTGTGTGTGTGTGTCGAAGTAGTATATGACTCCTAAACAATTTTATTACTGTAGTTCTTGAGCTGATACAGTATTTTGTTCAGAATAGGTAAAATAAGGTGCATTCTGT
This sequence comes from Plecturocebus donacophilus, assembly GCA_004027715.1. Classification (NCBI taxonomy): domain Eukaryota; kingdom Metazoa; phylum Chordata; class Mammalia; order Primates; family Pitheciidae; genus Plecturocebus; species Plecturocebus donacophilus. The sequence goes on from PVKP010009542.1 coordinate 42,309, forward strand.
ATATGAATATCTACAACAATGTGTCATAGTGATTTCTGTGCAAAATCTTTTTCCTAGTAATGAAAGTATAATTTCTTTATTCCTTAAGTTGATCAATATATAAACTGCTACAAATTAGTTACCTGTAAATTAAATTTTAGTTATGAATCTATATGGTGATATTTTAATATTTAAAATTAATGTATTTTTCTTCTTTATATATTTACTGATGGTTTTAAAAAATAAAATATACTTGTCATAATATAAACAATTTTTAACAAGTTTTAAATTATTACTAAACTATTAGACTGAGTAGTTCTTATACAAATGTATTATAACATGTAGAGGGCTAGATAAGTGACAACCTATTTTTTTTTTTTATTGTTTTCATACTTTAAGTTCTGGAGTACATGTGCAGAACGTGCAGGTTTGTTACATAGGTATACACATGCCATGGTGGTTTGCTGCACCCATCAACCCATTATCTACGTTAGGTATTTCTCTTAATGCTATCCCTCCCCTAGCCCCCCACCCCCCAACAGGCCCTGATGTGCGATGTTTGCCTCCTGTGCCCATGTGTTCTTTGTTCAGCTCCCACTTATAAGTGAGAACATGAAGTGTTTGGTTTTCTGTTCCTGTGTTACTCTGCTGAGAATGATGGTTTCGAGCTTTATCCATGTCCCTGCAAAGGACATGAACTCATCCTTTTTATGGTTGCATAGTATTCTATGGTATATATATGCCACATTTTCTTTATCCGGTCTATCATTGATGGGCATTTGGGTTGGTTCCAAGTCTTTGCTATCATGAACAGTGCCACAATAAACATATGTGTGGACGTGTCTTTATAGTAGAAGGATTTACAATCCTTTGGGTATATACTCAGTAATAAGATTGCTGAGTCAAATGGTATTTCTACTTCTAGATCTTTGAGGAATCACCACATTGCCTTTCACAGTGGTTGAACTAATTTACACTCTCACCAATGGTGTAAAAGCGTTCTTATTTCTCCACATCCTCTCCAGCATCTGTTGTTTCCTGACTTTTTAGTGATCACCATTCTAATTGGCATGAGATGGTATCTCAATGTGGTTTTGATTTGCATTTCTCTAATGACCAGTGATGATGAGCTTTTTGTTATATATTTGTTGGTATAAATGTCTTCTTCTGAGAAGTGTCTGTTCATATCCTTCACCCACTTATTGATAGGTTTTTTTTGTAAATTTGTTTAAGTTCTTTGTAGATTCTGGATATTAGCCCTTTGTCAGATGGATAGATTGTAAAAATGTTCTCCCATTCTATAGGTTGTCTGTTCACGCTGATGATAGTTCCTTTTGCTGTGCAGAAGCTCTTTAGTTTAATTAGATCTGATTTATCTATTTTGGCTTTCATTGCCATAGCTTTTGGGGTTTTACTCATGAAGTCTCCCCATGCCTATGTCCTGAATGGTGTTATCTGGATTTTCCTAGGGGTTTTGTGATTTTCGGTATTAAGTCTTTAACCCACCTCGAGTTAATTTTTGTATAAGCTGTAAGGAAGGGATCCAGTTTCAGCTTTCTGCATATGGCTAGCCAGTTTTTCCAACACCATTTATTAAATAGAGAATCCTTTCCCCATTGCTTGCTTTTGTCAGGATTGTCAAAGATCAGATGATTGTACATGTGTGGTGTTATGTAGGAGGTCTCTGTTCAGTTCCATTGGTCTATATATCTGTTTTGGTACCAGTACTATGCTGTTTTTGTTACTGTAGCATTGTAGTATAGTTTAAAATCAGGTAGAGTGATTCCTCCATCTTTGTTCTTTTTGCTTGGGATTGTCTTGACTGTACAGGCTCCTTTTTGGTTCCATATGAAATTTAAAGTTTTTAAATAAATTTGTTTTGTGCATAGTAATACTATTAATGTTTATTATACATCCAATTCATAATTAAGATTTACTTTTAAAATTTCAAGTAATGAAGCACCCTAAAATTATTTTCATGTTGTTACAATCAATAGCAACCATATCAACTAGTTAATGAAGTAAACAAAAGCATATACATGGTAGAGTCTATTCTTGTTATCTACACTGTTTTGAGCAAATTTAATGTCAAGTGGCTAAGTTTTGAGTCAGCCAGTTCAATTATTTATATATCTCTTACTGTTAATGATTTCTACTTTATATTGACTTAGTACTGACACCTATATCTGTCCTATTTCTCTAATGTAAATATATGCAGATGTTTATTAAAAGCACTCTAAAGATAGAGTGCTTGCTCAAAAGATAATTTTTCCCAAATTGAAATAATTGTATATATGTTTTTCACATTTTAAAATTCTGCTGACTTTTGACATAATATTTTAAATTTTGTCCAGATAATATATATATATATATGTGTGTGTGTGTATATATATATGTATATATATTTTTCTGTTTTCTTCTCCATAATACTGGTATTTTTTTAAAGTATTTTTTTTCTATAGAATTATGTTTCCATCCTGCCAATAGATGCTTATTCCTGGCTATGTAACGTATTACTGGAAATAATCTGGACTTTGAAATGAGAGGAGCAAAATGAAATCCCTGATTCTGTCACTTACTAGCTATATGGCTAGGGAAAGTTGATTATTTCACTGCATCTTTTTTTCTTAATTTCTGAATGATGACTATTATTCCACTCAAAGCAATATTGCTTTATGAATGTTTTCATGTTGTATTTGCAGTGATCTCAAACAGTTAGTGCTCTTATATAGGTGACATCTATTTATTGCATGGGAAGTTTTGAAAGCAAAATCATATGTATATATGGGATTTTCTCCTGGATTGACTTACAAAGAAACATTTTTATTGATACAGAGTTCTGTATCAATACAGAAGAGTTTAATCATTTTTTATGTGCCTGATTCTCTGGAAAAGAGAAAAACACATATAACTTTACTCAAATCAGTAAAGAACTATCATTTTAGATAATATGTATCTGTACAACATATTATATTTGGCATATGAATCAGAAAATGAATCACAGAATCAGAGTTGACCTCTTATATAAATATATATATTTATATATATATATACATTTTATATATATTATGTATATAAATTATATATATACTATATATATTATATATAATATATATATATATGAAATTTGGAGATTCTGTTTATTATTCCTACATCAGTTCATCAAATACCATGAAAATCATGAGATTCCACAAGTTGTCAGACAATAATCTTCAATTGTGTAAAATTTTCAGGAATTCTCAATTGCTGTATTTTGATCACTTTGATGGAACTTGCATCAATAATGAGTAAGAACTTTTAATATAATTGAGACCAGGTATGGAGAGTATGTGTTTTTTCTCATTTATCTCAAGTGGAAGAAACTAATTTAAAGTATTTTTCACATCCCATAACAACTGTAGTGTCCTGTCTTATAAAAGTCTTCTATAAATGTTTGTTGATAGTGATGACCAGAAGATATTTCTCAGATGAACTTATTTTCAAGAACTTGAATATTTGGCCTTGTATATATTCAGAAATATATAACACTTTTTCAATGTCCTCCTAATTAACATTTTTCTTCTTTGATAAATAAAACATTAGCAATCTAACTGCTGCTTCTTTATTTTCCCTAAGAATAAACAATGTATATGTGATGTATATTAATCAATCCTTGTTAACATCATTCTAATGGAAACATTTATGAATGCAGTTTTTCTTTCAACCTCCAAAATCAAATATAAGAGATTATATTGATAAGTATACCATAAATGCACATTGCAAATACAATTAAAGTTCTTTTCTCTGGAATCTAATTTCAGAATTTATTGATAACTCCATTTAAAACAAAATTAAGTTCAATTAACTTATCATTATATTTAATATTGATTTTAAAATCATAATCTATTGAGGTGAGAATAGATATAGATTTATAATGTACCCTTTCACTTCTCAATTGAAGGTCAAATCTGATTCTATGATTCATTTTCTGATTCATATGCCAAATATGGTATGTTGTACAGATAAATTTTATCTAAAATAATAGTTCTTTACTGATTTCAGTAAAGTTATATGTGTTTTTCTCTTTTCCAGAGAACCAGGCACATAAAAAACAATTTAATTCTGTATCAATAAAAATGGTTCTTTGTAAGTCAATCCATGAAAAAAATCCCATAAGCTATATGTAATGACAGATTAATATGCAGTAGTTAAGAGGCAGATTACCTTGAGCCTGCAAATCTGGAAAATGATTAAGCAACATATAGAAACATTCTGTTGAGGAATTCAAAGATTCGGTTAGGTCTGTGGATTAGTAATGACATCTTTACTACCAGTTTAAGTACCGGGAGCCTAAATTCTCAACCATCTGCTGTTTTGGATCTGTTTTCCAAGAATTGCTGACATGATAGCTAACAGATTTAGGAAATATATTCAGCTTGCAATGACCCAGTATGTGACAGTATTCATATGTCCCAATACAAAGTGGCTTTAGGAAAAAAACATGACATTATAATGTGTATCAAATTGCACCTGTGAGAAAAATTACTGAAATAATATCACTTTACATAGATTTTCTTTATTTTTAAAGATAATTTCCCAAAACAGAGATACAGTAAATGTAGAGTTGGTATTAAAAACTTGTTGATGTGTTTGTGGAGTTGCAGAGTTGCAGTTGTTTTATTAGTAGAAATCTAAACTTCTAGAATCCTACTTTCCACAAAGTATTGAAAGGTTCATTTTACTTATCTCTTCCAAACCAATTAAAGATCTAGAAACAATTAGTGGAGCTATCTTTCATGAAAATTATAAAGGGAATATTTTTTACTAAGTTTCACATAATTGATATTATGAAACAAAAGCAGTTCTTTTTATTATGTTGAATAACTATGAGTTATCTGAGGAAGACAATGGAATATGCTAATTCATAATGGTCAGGATTTTTTTCTCAGTTAAAATGAATTAAGAAAGGAGATTGATAAGTACTCTGAACTAACCTGGCATCAAAAGAAATGACTTATGTGAAACAACAGCAATGACAATTAAAACCCCAAATATTCATACTTCTCTATTTTTTTTGTGTCAGAGAACTTGACAGGATTGAGCTCTCAATGATATTTGGTGAATGACTTAACAGCATAACAAAGACTCATATCCAGATATTTTCACTCAAAACGAATTCTTTTTTCCCCATTCTCTATCTACCAAGCTCTTTTATTGTTTTGTAACATGGTAGGTTTTATTTGTTTACTTGTTTGTTTATTGAAATAGATATGTTCTTGCTCATGTGTACTAAAGAAACTTTGCTGGTTAAGACAGTCAGAAGTATTAAGACATTGTTCTTGCTACTTGTATATGGAATAAGTATCAGGTGGAATCAGAAGGTGTCCTCTTGTCGCTGGCACTAAAAACAGTCCATTAGTTGTTCTTCCTGAAATGAAGGTTATTTCTTTATGCCTCTGTTTCCACACCTGTGAAACAGAACTAATGATAATAATTAAGCAGAATTCCTGAGAGAATCAAATAAGACAGGCAATGGGCTATTCTCAAGGTAGAAAGTTATGTTCTCAATGTACTCACTGAATATTATCTATTAATGACATCATTATCTGCATTTTCAGATAAGAGAAATGAGACCTAGAGTCTTTGGGGACTGTTTTATATTTATATATTTACTTTGCAGTTTTGTACTCCTTTGTCATATTAATCATTTTATTTAATCATTGCAACTCTTCTAGAGGACAACATCCCTCTCCCCAGTGCCCTAACATCCTCTAACCATAGCTTATGGATCAGTTGTCCAAGGTTTTCAAACTCATGAGGACTGAATGGAGATTTTATTCAAACTGCTGCCTCTGTCTTTTGTCTGTTTTTACCACTTCTTAAATAGTGACATATTTTACAGCTCTATAATATTGCAGCTTAAAAGGAAGACATATTTTGTTAACATTTTATCTTATAATAATTGGTAAATATATAAGACATTTGACCTGGGGAATAAATTATACGTATTTGATAAAGCAGCCACATTTCTGTATTCTGTGAATCAACTTGTAGGCTTATCATTTACTATGTGTATAAAACTCAAATATCAGTGAGGGAAAAATCATTTGTTCAAATTCTTCCTGCCAGACACATATTAACTCTGAAATTATAGGGAAAACATGTAACACTTAATCTCAACAATGTAACATATTTATTTATATTTAAGAAACATTACTTCTAAAATATATCATGAGCTCTTCAGAAAAAAATTGTTTAATGTATGAATCAAATCCAGTTCCCTAAGAACGTGTATATTTATATTTCAATTTTGAATATCATTCACCTAAAAAACAGATTAAAAAGAAACATCTGATCAAATTTGAATAATACTGACCAAATTTACCCTCTGAATATACAACTAAAAATACCAGACAAAAGACATGCAACGGTTTTTCAGACATAGGAAAACTGGTAGTGGAAAACAGAGCTCTGTGAAAAAAGGGAAACAATGTGAGCCTAACCTGCCCCATCGTACTGCCTGGTAGAATTTCCAAACCACAACAGAGGGATTGAAAATGGGGAATGCAGGTGGAGCATGGTGATCTTCCTGAGTAGAGAAGTTGAAGCTGGAAGACCTTGGAGTCCAAGGAGGCTGCAATTCACAGGACAGAATGACCAAGAGGAGAGCCTTGTAGACACAGAGCTCTGGAAATCCAAAGAGTAACCCTCTAGAGTCCAACTAAACACTTTCCAAGGATTAGTATGAGAAAACAATGTGAGCATGGGGAGAAGAACAACATGAAAGGAAGTGAGGAAACTCACTGGAGCTCATAGAGAGCTAGGAATTGTCTGTGCCCCAAAGGCCACATTAGAAAATTCTGATCATTTTGAAATGTCAGGTAGAATACTCATAAAGGTATTGTCTCATTAGTAGAAAAAAAAAAATGCTTGGTCTGGTGTCATGAAGGAAAAAAATGAAAGCCTCTCTGGTTGTTTGGCCTGCTGGTTGATGCGTCTTCCTAGTGTTGATGGTCTTTACCATTTGGTACATTTTTGCGGTGGCTGGTACTGGTTGTTCCTTTTCATGTTTAGTGCTTCCTTCAGGAGTTTTTTTTTTTTAATTTTAATTTTTTTTTACTTTAGGTGTATACTATATCTAGCATTTCTCCCCATTGTTATCCCTCCCCACCCTCCCCACACCCCGCTGTCCCTCCCCTACCCCCTTCAACTGCCCCCAGTGTGTGATGCTTCTCTCCCTGAGTCCACGTGTTCTCATTGTTCAACACCCAGCTATGTGTGAGAACTTGCAGTATTTGGTTTTCTGTTCTTGTGTCAGTTTGCTGAGAATGATGGCTTCCACATTCATCCAAGTCCCTACAAAGGACACAAACCCTTCATTTTTTATGGCTGCATAGTATTCCGTGGCGTATATGTACCACATTTTCTTTGTCTGGTCTATCATTGATGGGCATTTGGGTTGGTTCCAGGTCTTTGCTATTGTACACAGGGCTGCATGAACATACGTGTTCATCTGTCTTTATACTAGAACAATTTATAGTTCTTTGGGTATATACCCAGTAATGGGATTGCTGGATCAAATGGAATTTCTATTTCTAGATCCTTGAGAAATCACTACACTGTCTTCCACGATGGTTGAACTAATTTACACTCCCACCAACTGTGTAGGAGTGTTCCTATTTCTCCATATCCTCTCCAGCATCTGTTTTCTCCAGATTTTTTAATGATCGCCATTCTAACTGGCATGAGATGGTATCTCAATGTGGTTTTGATTTGCATCTCTCTAATGACCAGCGATGATGAGCATTTTCATATGTTTGTTGGCCTCATACATGTTTTCTTCAGGAGCTCTTTTAAGGCAGACTTGGTGGTGACGAAATCTCTTGGCAATTGCTTGTCCCTAAAGGATTTTATTTATCCTTCACTTATGAAGCTTAGTTTGGCTGGATATGAAATTCTGGGTTGAAAATTCTTTTCTTAAAGGATATTAAATATTGGCCACCACTCTATTCTGTCTTGTAAGGTTTCTGCTGAGAAATCCACTGTGAGTCTGATGGACTTCCCTTTGTGGATAACCCGACCTTTCTCTCTTGCTGTCCTTAGCACTTTTTCCTTCATTTCAACCCTGATGAATTTGATGCTTATGTGCCTTGGGGTTGCTCTTCTTGAAGAATACATTTATGGTGGTCTCTGTATTTCCTGAAGTTGAATGTTGGCCTGCCTTGCTAGGTTGGGAAAGTTCTCTTGGATAATATCCTGAAGAGTGTTTTCCAACTTGGTTTCATTCTCCCTGTCACATTCAGGTACACTAATCAAACATAGATTTGGTCTTTTCACATAATTCCATATTTCTTGGAGGCTGTCTTCATTTCTTTTCACTCTTTTTCCTTTAATCTTTCCTTCTCATTTTATTTCATTGAATTGATCATTTTCCTTCAGGATCTAGAAATATAAATACCATTAGACCCAGCAATCCCATTAGTGGGTATGTATCCAAACAATTATAAATCATTCTATTCCAAAGACACATATGCACACATATGTTCATTGCAGCACTGTTTACAATAGCAGAGACTTGGAACCAATCCAAATGCCCATCAATGATAGATTGGATAAAGAAAATATGGCACATATACATCATGGAATACCATGCAGCAATAAAAAAGTATGAGTTGATGTCCTTTGCAGGGACATGCATGAAGCTGGAAACCATCATTCTCAGCAAACTCACACAAGAACAGAAAACCAAACACCACGTGTTCTCACTCATAGTGTGTGTTGAACAATGAGAACATATGGACATGGGGAGTAGAACATCACACCAGGGCCTGTTGTGGGGAGGGGTGTCTAGGAGAGGGATAGCAGGGAGTGGGAGAATTGGGGAAGGATAACATTAGGAGAAACACCTAATGTAGATGACAGGGGGATTGATGCAGCAATCCACCATGACATGTGTATACCTATGTAACAATCCTGCACTATCTGCACATATACCCCAGAACTTAAAGTATAATAATTATTTTTTTAAAAGAAGAAAGCCTCTCAAGCATGGTTTCCCAATAGTGACCCTATTAACAATCCTGCACTGTCTGCACATGTACACCAGAACTTAAAGTATAATAATAAAAATAAAATTAAAAACAAAAAAGAATGTCTCTCAAGCATGGTTTCCCAATAGTGACCCTATCAACATTTTGGATGGGATAATTCTTTGAGTGGGGCTGTTTTATGTATTGTATTGAGCAGCATCTCTGCTCTCTACTCACTAAATGCCACTGGCAAGCAACCTCACTATTTATGACAACCAAATATGTCTCTAGAAAATGACAAATGTCCATCTCCAGTTGGGAACCACTGCTCAAACATCAGACTCTTTTCAAAAAACTTAATTGCATCCAAAAACAATATCCAGAAATATTTATAGCAATGCAAAAATACTCACCATCAAATAAATTTAATATCAAAGTAAAATTCAATATGTCTGAGATCCATTTAAACATCATCAAGCATGCAAAAGGACAGGAAAATGCAACTCAAAATGAGAATAAAAATCAATCATTTGAAACAGGCACAAAAATAAAATAGATTATAGCAGTAATACATCAGACTAATAAATTGTTATATATATATAAGTATATATATCTATATCTATCTATCTATCTATCTATCTATCTATCTATATCATACATTCAAGAAGGCAGGGGAAAGATTGACCATATTAAGGAGAGACAGAAATGATCTTTTACAATAAATCTAAGTTTAATTTGTACAGTATATTAGATGAAAAATACACAAGTGATATTCACAGGTTATACACTGTAAAAGTAAAGATTACTGAACATGTCAAAATTAAATGCAGAGGAAAAATAATGAAAATAAAAAATGAAGAGAGCATCAGTAAATTGTGGGACAACTTCAAGGAGCAGAATATACAAGTAACTGGCACCTAGGGAGGATAAGGGAGCAACAAAAATATTTTCGATGAGGACCAAAATTTTTCCATATTTCATGAAAACAGTAAACCCATAAATTAAAGAAGCTCCATAAACTGCAAGCACAAGGATCAGAGAAGAAATTAGATACATATAAAGAAGAAAACACTGACAACTGACTTCTTACACTAAAAAATGCAAGCTAGAAGAGAGTGGAACAATAAAGTGTTGAAAGATAAAGCAAACTAATCATTAAAAATACCATAAACTCTAAAATTCTATATTCAAGGAAAATAAATTTTTTAAAACACGAACTAAAGATTTTTCAGACATGTAAAAAGTGAAACAATTTATCCTTAGCATATCTGAATTACAGTAAATATTAAATAATGTATTTCTTGCAGAGGGAAATCATATCAGATGATCAAATGAAATATTCTCTGTTTTTCTTTATTTTTTGATTACTGTTTTGTTTTGTGTTTTGAGGCAGGGTCTTGCCTGTCACTTTGGCTGGGGTGCGGTGCCATAGCATCTCTGCCCACTGCAAACTCAGCTTCCTGGGGCCAAGCAAGCCTCCAGCCTCATCCTCCCAAGTAGCTATGACTACAAGCACACGCTACCATGGTTGGCTAATTTTTTTTATTTTTTATAGAAACAGGGTTTTACCATGTTGCCCTGGCTGGTTTGGAACTCCTGGGCTGAACTAATCCACCCAGTTAAGCCTCCCAAAATTTGGGGCATGAGTCATGGCACTCGGCCTACTGTTTTTTAATTACTGAAATGGCACTCGGCCTACTGTTTTTTAATTACTGAAATTTTTACAAAAATTTTACTAAACATTTCAGAGTTGTAAAATTACTGTTTAAAGCCATAATAATAATAATAATTTAGACAGGGATTAATAACATATGCGAAGGAAAATGTATTGTAAAGCTGTTTTATTACATGTGAAGTGGTATAATTTTATTGCAATAATTTAAAAGTATATGGTATAAATCTTAACACAGTGACTACAAATAAACAAAAAAGAATTGCAGTTAAAAAGCCAGCAAAGAAGATAAAGTAGTATTTTTTAAAACTACTGAATTAGGCCACAAAAGGTAGAAAAGGAGAAAATAAGAAACTAAAATAAATAGTTGTACACAACTAATCATAGCAACACACATTTTATTAGCCAAAACAAATCATATGTCCATCAACAGCTTCAACAACACTCATATGTCCATCAACATGCATATGTCCATCAGCATGCATATGTGCATCAACAGGTCCATCAGCATTCATATGTCCATTAACACTCATACATCCATCAAGACTCATATGTCCATTAACAAGTCCATCAACACTCATGTGCATCAACAGGTACAAGAATAAACAAATTGTAGTATACACATACAATGGACTTGTACTCAGCAATGAAAATAACTGCACTAATGATATGTACTACACATGGATTAATTTCTAAATAATTACACTGAGTAAAAGAAGCCAAATTAAAAAAGATTATGTAATTTCATTTGTATGCAATTCCAGAAAATAAAATGCAGTTCAGTGGTTCCCTGGATATTCAAGAAGATTTGGGGATTGATAGAAATGAGAGATTCCAAAGGACTATAATAAACTTTTTAATATGATTGATATTTTCATATTAGTGACTGTAGTGGTGTTTTTATGGAGGTATGTGTGTGTGTGTGTGTGTGTGTGTGTGTGTGTACAAATGCTTGCACACATATATCTTTTGTGGGTATTTACATATATAAAAATATATCAAATTACTCACTACAAATATATATATTTTATTGTATTACCATTATTACTTGCAAAATAATAGAAATATTCATTTTAAAAGTGCAGATTTATTATTTATACATCGAATATAATTTTTGACAAGATAAATTATATCATATAATAAAATATACTATAAATATTATTTTATATAAATATTAATATAACTTTTAAAATATATAACTTTTAATATTACTTGGATTATTCTGAATATATAAAAATAAACAAAACCTCTAAAGCATTTTAAAATTATATTTGGTGCCAGAATTAATCTCTCTCTCTCTCTCTCTATATATATATATGTATATATATATGTGTGTATGTGTATCTATATACACAATATATATACATATATACACATATACACACACACATATATACATATACATATATATGAAAAGAACTTAAAGAAAATAGTTGAAGAAAGAAAAAGTATATCAAACAAAACAAAGTAGAGTTCTAGCATGCACCCTTAAAAGAAACTTACAGAGAATCACTATCATCAGCAGTCATCCAAATCAATCTAAACATATAGAATCAATTTGTTCTCAACTCTTCTTTAATGTCTTTCCAGCTATGCTGTTTGAATTTTTAATATTATTCATTTGTTGAAATTGGCAAAGTCAAAAAGGTAGAAACAGCATAAGTCATCCTATGTACTTTGAAATAGTAACCATTAAGAGATCAATATTTCTATTCTAAATAACACAGTGTAGTTCAAGGGAATGGTTTGTGAATTTAGAGACTGAAACTTTAAATTTGGGTCTGCTTAACCATTTATGCATTTTGTTTTCAACATTTCCCGAAGTTAACTTTGATAGAAAGTGAACAATGCAATATAAATTCACCAGTAAATACATTTTATTAATTTTGAGACACCATTTATTGAAATTAATAAGGAAAGAAAGGAGGAGTTATTCTCTAGAATTCATTGCATGTTCTTAGTGAAATGTTGAAAAGTGATCTCAGTTTTTATACTTTCTTTCTGGTTTAATTTGTTTTATTTTTTGGTACTCATACTTCTTTGGCTTCAAATAAATTTTAAGGAGAATGGGTCATATTTTTCAATTTTATCAGTAGCATTACAATGTTTTATAAGAAACACTATACCAGACTTCCATAATATTTAAGAAAAATAGTTTTCTGCCTTAGATTTTTGTCAGCAAATGAGAATAAAAGTTTTGCATTATGCTATGAAGAATACTGATCATTAGTGAAATAATAGCTGCAATCAGAAGCAACAAAATATGTTGGCTTTATAGACTATTAAATATGCTTCTTTTTATTTTTGGAGTTACAGCAATGTAGGTAGGTTATGTTTTGAAATATCTCATACAATAATGGTGATTTAGTTGTCCTTTTTCAGATATAGAATTTCAATCCATTTCCTCAAAATGTGGAGTAAGATAGAGTTCAAGATCTTAGATTCTAGAACTATATAAAAGGATTGTGACCATAGGCCTTCCTAACATCTGTGTGGTTTGGGTACAGTAACTTAATCTCCTTAAGCCTCATTTCACCTTCTGAAAAATTGAAGAAATAACACCTACTCCTCAGTTCTTATAAGGATTAAATAGCATGGTGTGTTGTTTTGGATTCCACCAAAAGCACAATCAGTGACAAGGATCCTAACACAAGAAATTTATCATGGTGGCAACTCCAGGAAAGTCTGGTAGAGACAAGTGAAGTGAGACTGAGAGAGAAAGATGGCTAATAAAGTTTGCAATATCAAGCAAACATCACTGAAGGCTGCTAGAGCTTAAATCTGCTATATTGAACAAGATCTTCAGAGTGACCTTACTGAAGAGCAAGGGGCCAGAATATTAGAGGAAGGATGTTGGACTATGTGTGTGTGTATGTTTGTTTGTGTGTGTGTGTGTATACACGTGTGTGTGCTTGTGCATGCACACTAATATTCAGGTAATTCCATCCCAGCTGAGTGGGCTCTGGTTCCAGAGAAAGTCCTGAGGCAAAGACATAGATGGAAGTCCAGTCTGTATGTTTTCAATGATACTCTATTCAGAAAGATACCCTACTATTCATTATAATATGCAATGCTTAACAGAATATATAGAATAATAGCTATTAGCTATTATTAAATAATATGGTTTCTGAGATGACTCGATATCCTTCTCTGGGAAATGGAGATAACAACAAGATATTGTATTGCCTCTGTGAGATTTCAATGATGACACACATACATTGTCTAGCTTACAGTTAATTAAGCCTATTAGTGGAATTAATCTATGCTATTTATATTTCATCAATAATATCACTTTATTATTATCATGCTATGAATTCAAAACTTTGACCCTACCTACAGTCTGTCCTAATAATTAAGCTAATTAGGCAAGAAATAATTCATTGTCACATGAATAACAAAGTTTGAAAGATCAAATTGATAGAATTTTTACCACTATGACTCTTGTCAATATTGCTATGTTAACCACTGCTTTTGTACCTCACTCAAAAAATATATAACAAAAGCAAAGCTTCACACAGCTTTTCCAAGAGTTTTCCTATCTAATGTGGCCATTTTCAACACTTCTCAAAAATGTTGAACTGCAAATTTCTAAAGAAATTTCTGAACTTACTTGCAAGTAAAAACTGCAAATGTAATTTATTTTAATTTAAAACAATCAAATTATCTTACATAACCTTGAATCCTTAACACTAACTTGAAATGACTTTCTTTTATGCTATTTGTGGTTTTGAAAAATGTAATAATCACATGTGCTTGGTACTTGTGATCTTTCGAAATTTTCTATTAAGTATTTTGTAGATTATTTCCCCCTGAAACAAAAGGTCAAAATAAAATCTTTTTTTATTCCTCAGGGTTTAATGATACCAAATTAAATTCTTAAAAGCCATAAAACCATAGACCCAGGAAACACTTTGGAGACCGTCTCGTACAAACACACCATTGCACAGATGAGGAAATTAAGGTCCAGAGGGGGAACATGCCTGGCCAAGGTTACATGGCTTGTTGGCATATAACTTCACTAAGTTGCCTCTGCTGATTCTCTCATTTTTCAAAGTCACAAAAAATATGTTTATTTCCTTTACCTTGGAAGAATTTCTTAACATTTCTTAAATGTAGTATTTTTATCTCTTATGTAATAATATTACAACTGTATAAGAGTTACTCTGTGCTGGGCATTTTTCAAAGTACTACAGGTATTTACAAGTCTAAGTGTTTTGCAGGCATTTACAAGTATCTAATGCTTACACCAATCCTATGAAGTTGGTACTATCATCATCACCATTAAAGGATATGATTACTGAAGCCTAGACAAATTTTGTGACTTAGCCTAAGGTCACACAGTTAGTAAATAACAGGGCTAAGTTTCAAACACAGGCAGCCTGGCTCCAGAGGCCATGTTCCTAATTATTACCCTGGGCTGCCTCTTATTACTCATACCAAAATCACAATAATGTAGACCAAACAAATTGAAGACAGGACGGGTATTTCCATTATTTTTAAATCATGAAAAAGATCAAGATATCCAGAACCCAGCTTCTTGTGTTTGAATATTTATTTGCTCAGCCGCACTAGAAGAGTCACAGTGTTTTGTTTTTGGAATTATTAATATAAGTATGGGGAGCAGTTGTATTACTCATTTCATAAAATTATTCAGCAATATATTAAAATATATATGGAAGTTCTTATAAACTGTGAGGGCTGGGTGCCATGGCTCATGCCTATAATCCCAGCACTTGGGGAGGCTGAGGCAAGAGGATCCTTTGAGCCCAGAAGTTGGAGACCAGTCTGAGCAACACAGGGAGACCCTGTCTCTTAAAAAAATACAAAAATTAGCTGGTGTGGTAGTGTGCACCTGTAGTCCCAACTACTTGGAAAGCTGAGGTGGGAGGATTGCTTGAGTCCTGGAAGGAGGTCGAGGCTGCAGTGAGCCATGATCACGCCACTGTGCTCCAGCCTGGGTGACCTTGTCTTAAAAACAATAAAAATGAAAATGAAAAATAAAATGTGAAGATGTAGGTAATGGTTAGTTATTATTATAAGGAGAAAAATCACATAGTGTATGATACACAGTCAATATTACATGAACAGTAAATATTATTTGAAACCTGAATTTTTAATAATTACAATATTTATTTTATTGAAAAATCGATAAGTTATACAATATAAACAGAAATTCTGGAAAGATAAGAAGGGAAAAAAAATCATCCCTTTTTGCAGATGATTTTTACAGAAGTGTGTCCTCTTTGACTCCACCTCCACATTCATTCAAGCAAGCCATGCTTTATCCAGCTGCTCCAGGCAATGCCTGAGCACAACCTGCATATTAGTACTGGCATTCTTGCATGACATAGGTGTTTCCCATTGGCCTAGCAAAGATTTTCTCAGACCTGTGTTGAAGTCTGGGGTCTGAGGCTCCTCCTACCTATTATTTCTTCCTTCTTTTCTTGCACTGGTGTAGACTGCCTCATGGTCTTGAAGACTCTTCTTGACTTCTCCAGCTGTCTCCCCTTTCATCCTTCACAGATGTCTCCTCCATGAGCTTCTTGCACATTTAAACTAATCTTAACAATTACTTTTTAGATAATTCAAACTAAGGCAGCTATTATGCCACCATTCAGAGACTACCTGCACTTTCAGTTAGCGTGTATCTGTGGGTGCTGGGACCAGCTCACAATGGCTTGCAAGAGCCAATTGTATGTACCCCTTTCCACATCTGGTGGCTTCCCAGACTTTACATTAGTTTGAAATTGGCCATGTTAAGAATATTTACACATGCAATTTTTTTTCTCTCCAGGTAAGCCATTGGTTAAACATTTATGAACATACCATCTGTGTATATATTTTATGTAGGTGAAATAATATATTATTTGTAAGCTATTTATTCCCATTTTAAACACATGGTAAATAGTTTTCCCATGTCAATAAATATTCTGCTACTAAATTACGTTTCATGGTTTCATATTGTTCCATCTTAGTGATAAAGTATACTATATTTGGCTAATTTTCTAATGCTATTTCCAAATATTGTATGAAAATATTCCAGGGTAAGGAATGTTAAACATTTAATTTTTTTGATTGTCTATACAGGTTAATTTTTAAAATTTAAAGTTAAATAGCAAAAATACAGTAATGGTTTTTGTTATAAATTCCAATGGTTACCACACAGAAAGCTTGAATCAACATAGCAAATATGTTTTAATGATACCAGACTGCTCTGCTCAAACTTGATCATCCAACTTGTCAGTCATGTGAATTTAGGGACTTTGTTCCTCAGCTAATTTTTTTCTGCAAAATCTATTTAATAATCAATTGTATATAATAAGGTTTTTGTGAGTGTATAATTAGTATACATAAAAGACTCAGAAAAGAGTTTAGCATATTCAGTAACCACTACAGAGCTCCATGTTATTATTACTATTGAAATTATTATTTAAACATAATCCAAAGCATTGATAAGTGGAATTTTCAGGTATTATGTCAGACATTAGCCAAGAATTTCATATATGATTTTGGTTTTTGTGTGTCTGTGCTGGGGTGAATAACTAAAGAGATAGTACTTATAATGGCACTTAAAATCACACTTGATACATGATAGTCAATAAATGTCAGGAATTATTTTTCTCACTGACCATATACACACTTCATTGGCCAGAATTTGCCACAGGTGAGTGATATCTTTATTCTGCCAACAATGTATAAGGCTTCAGAAACCTTATACCTACCACTTATTTTTAAAAACTAAATTGTATAAATTATTAATTATTTTCCCTGCTCTGAAGAATTTATGAAGGCTAAAGCAGTTTTCAGCAAACTACGACTTGTAGGCCAAATCAATCTGGCCTGATGCTTTTGTAAATAAAGTTTTATTAGACCACATTCACACCCTTTTTTTTTTAAATGTATCATCTGCGGTTGCTTTTGCCATACAGCTAAGTTGAATAGTAGCAAAAAGACCATATTGCCTGCAAAGCATGAAACATTTACTGCCTGGCCCTTCACAGAAAAATTTTCCTACTGCTCTAAAGACTATGGTGACTGGCAGTATGGAAATTAACCAACAAACACACAACAAACAAAATACAGTGCAATCATCTGAGATTTCTATGAACCAGAGTAAATTGATAAGTTTAGCACATATGAAGGGATTAACTCTAGTTGGGGGTTGACAAGGAGAATTCAGATTCTTTGCAACAGCAAACAATGTAAACTAATAATAATATCACTAAATCACTTCAGTAACTCTCATTCATAATCATCATGCATTTAAATTACTGGTAAACTATACGAGTTTAACAAAACCCAGAACACTACTTAAATTAAGTTTCAAAGCCTTAAGGCATTTTTTTCAAAGAAACATGTCCTAAAATGCTGTTATGCTAGGATTTTAAAGAAGAGCCAAGTAAAGAATTAGAGTAATTATGTGGAAAATTTGGGCAAAAACCGCACATTTGCCTCAATTACAAGCAATTTTCAAAATTACTTTGCCTGATATAATTTGATAACATCTGAGATTAAAAGAGAAAACATTTCTGGGAAAAAATGGCATTCTTTAAACTTGAAGGCTTTTGTAGTGTAATTGCTGAGTTAAATTTTTTTATTTAATGCATACTAGTATTTTTAATATGCCATCATTAAGGGTAAGAAGTAAAAGGCAGTGGTAGTATCAAAACTATAAATTAAATTCACCCTTTCCATTCTTACCTAATTGTTTCATTTTTAGTTGACCTCTGATTATTAGTTAACTAGACTTTGTTTATCCCCAGACTGAAACAAAGTGGCAAATGTTTTATAAGAACAAGTCCTTGCCTTCCCTTTCAGCATTTTGCCTTTAGAGTGTAGAGCGAAGAACAGAAGGCCACTGCTTAAAAAATTCTCTAGAGGCAATCCTAAAAACCATATATCTCTATATAATTTAGGTTTTTAATCACAGTTTTAATAAGTTAGACTAACTCAAAAGCTTTAATCTACACTGTTGTATTGAGAAACATGCTTTAGACATTTTCTGTTTTAATTTCCACAGTGGTTGATAGAAAAACGGCTTTTTCCTTTTACATTTGTTGAAGAGTATTGAGGACCTTAATGTGCCATATTGACAGAGTAATAAAAATAGCAAATTGCATTTCAGGCCTTGTGCCAACATCATTAAACTCCCAGTCATACCCAAAACAATAACGGGGACAAAACAAAAGCCATAGCTCTCCTCCAGCTCAACTCTGATCCCTGTTGAACTGTGGTCAGGAGCCCCTGCCTGAGGTTCCTTTTTCTTCGAACTCTTGAACAACTGCTCCAGAATAGTTTGACTTCAATTATGTAAACAGCTTATCCTTCCTTTGTCCCAAGTTTGTTTGTTTGTTTTTTGGTTTGTTTTTCAAAAGCTTTATTGATAATAATACCTGTTCTATAAGTTGGCTGCTTAAATGCTCACTAATACAAAACAAATGAGTGCCCCTCTCCACTACCCAACCACCCTACTCTTCATATTTACATGTGAAGAATTTAAATGTGCACGAATTAGTACCCCTTTTAGTTGAATCAGTGACCCAAAAAGACCCATTCCACAATTTTAATACTGCACTTGTCCATGGCAAATTGAGCAATAGAAGGGAGTCTTTGATCCACTCTACCGAAATACAACTCTGTAAGGTATCAGAAGACATGAAAAAGTAAATCTTCAATGTAGTCCACTCCATTTAAAGTCAATACATCAGAAAAGGGTAACATTTTGTGGCTAGAGTCATACATTGCTAAAACTTTTATTCCAAGAAACATAAAGTAATAGTTTAAGAAAGAAATTAAACTTTAAATTATTTTAAAAAGCAGATTCTCTTAAAAATATTTTAGTATTTTAAAATATAGAGATAAGTGTTTTCATATTATAGCTCTTAATTCAAACCCACATTATAGGATAAATTTAGTATGTCAGAATTCATTTAGAAATGAAGAAACCTTTAAAAGCTTTCACTTTTAATAAGCATTTTCTTTTCAGTTAGAAAACATATTCCACTTAAGTAAGCACCAGTTGAGTTATTTATAGAAGAGCAATCAGAAAAATCATGCCATATATACTCAGGACAAAATTTTGATCTGCTACTTTTTTGAAAATTCTTTGTAATAGAGAGTGGTTTAGTATTACTGTTCGACATTACACCACGCCATCTTCAATTGCTTTATACAATATCTCAGGAAATGGTTCAGTAGGTTTGCAGTAGCTGAAATGAGATTCATCTCCAATATCGATTCACTTATCCCATGACAGCACTCCCATCTGGAAAGTCCTCAGATCCTTTGAAATCCTCATTTTTGTTCAGTTAACTGTGAACTTAGCTACTTGCTCTTTCACAACTGCAATATGTGGGCAAGATTTCACTAAATTTCTTCATGAACCATTTAAACCAACCTACATTTAAGGGCCTCTGGGAACTCTAAACTTAAAATTTTCAGATAGTTTTCTCCTCTCTGATTTAATAAAACTAATTATGAAATAACTTAAACATTTAAAAAGTAAAAAAAGAAAAAAGAAATACTATTCTTGTATCTTCTGCATGGTAGAGAATGATGTACCTAATGCAAAAACAGAATTCTAATTCAGATGGCAGGACCATCACATACATCATGGCATGTGATTACCATGTGATATGCCTGGGATGATAAATTAGTCTTGTATGCCATCTGCATGGAAAATCTATGTTTCCACAGGCTGTATTGTCCTAGCTTAAACAATGAATCAATAATGGTACCAAGTTATCTTACTAAATCAGAAGATAATTGCAAAACATGGGAAGAAATTATAAGAAAGGACAAAGAAAAATCCTTTCAGGTAACCATGGAAAGAAAGAACGAAGAGTAGAGAGAAATATGAAGATCAAAAATTAAACCACAGTTTGGAGAATTAGATGAGGTTATCCATGGTTTTACTTCGAACAGAGAGTGGGAACTAGCAACTTAACAAAAACTACTGCTTCCATTGAACTAGAATGGTTCATCTTGAACCAAAATTAAAGGCTTAGTGAAACTTAAGATTAGTGAACTACTTTTTCGGAGATGGCAGGAAAGGAGAACAAATCCATTGAAAATGTATAGTGATTAAGACTGAAATAGTCTGGTTAAAAAAGCTACTTGGCTATCTATTAAGAAACTTTATTTAAAAAGTAAATAAAAACACCATAAGAGTGTTTTGTTAAAATTAAATGTCTTTGAATGGAATGATTGGATATATCCACAGATAATGCCTGTGTGTAATGATAGTTTTAAGACAGTAGATAAATATACTCCCTCACCTGCTTGATAGAGTTAAGTAGACCAGAAATAGATTTCATTGAACAGAAGTTTACAAGCTTTGTGGAGTAGATTTCTGTTGAAATTTCCTGGCATCTATTTCCCTTGCTCTAGTTAAGACTTCCACTCTTTTTCCTAAGGCCTGGTCAATACAAACATGAAATTTCTGGCTATAGTTCAGCTATGAGCCCATGACCCAATCACAGCAGGAGTGAAATGGTGAGTCTTTTACTGGGACTATAGAAAGAGGATTGCTCTTTTGATTTAGAAGAGGTGAACCTGGAGGTTCCAGGGGCCACACTAGGGCCTGAGAATTAAACAGACTAGAGAAAAGAGGAGCCAAGGAATTGAGAGAAATGGATGCTGCTAGTCTCAGAATTGAGTTAGATATGACCATAGAACTTTTCAATTGCCCAAGACAAACAAAAAAATCCCCTTTTAATTAAAGTTTATACTGGAATTTCTCACTTCAACCAAGAGCTCTGATGCATACGGGAGGCAAAACTAGTGAAGACTTTGCTGAATTGCAAAATGATGCCTCATATAAATAAGGTTGCTTCTAATCAGCTTCATGCATAAATGTAAATCTAGTGCATACTAGAAGTGTTGCACAAAAATACAAATCTAGTGTTTTAAAAATTTATATTTATTAAGACAAGCTAAAAATATAAATTTTATGTGAATTTTCCTGATTTCTAAATGCTGCTTCTTAGCTAACATATTTAGGAATACTGTGGAGACTTTAAAGTCATGGTGTGAATTTTGAGGTGGTTGCAGATCATATTGGCTCAGTAAATACAAATCTGATAACTTTAAAGAAAGTGCTCTTCAAAATTCTTTATAGACTCCAATGAAAATATGAAAGTATACTCCTGAGGTTATAGCCTCAGGAAAGAGCTAAATCTCAGCTTTCAATATTTCCACAGGGACATACAGGAATATACTGATGTATAGAAGTAATAATGCAAAGCCTAGAATTAGTTTGTTCATCAGGACTTCAGTTATGTCTTGCTTCATAATAAACAGCCCCACAATCAAGTGGTTTAAAATGATAACTATGTGGTGTCTCTTAAAAATCTGTGTATTGGTTGGGCTCATGTGGGCAGTTCTGCTCCATGTGGTGTCAACAGAACTGCAGTCATACAGAAACTCCTTTGGGCTGAAATATCCCAGATGACTCAGCCACACAGCTGGTAGGTAGCTGGTGCTGCAGTTAGTTGATTGAGTTAGTTGGTACTGCAGCTTGGGCTATTCAGCAGACATTTCAGTTCCTTCATATGGCCTCTCTTTATGTCTTCAGCTTCTTGCAACATGGTGGTTTCCAAGAGAGAGCAATCTATGTATGCAAAAATTAAAGTTGTAATTTACTATGTCTTAGCCTCAGAATGTACCCATTATTATTCCTGCAATATTCTATTGGTCAAATGAATCACAGATTTATCACATACACAAAGGGAAGGAAAATTAACTGCATATCTTGATGTGGGGAGAAGCAAAGAATTTGCAGCTACCAGGAAATTTCATCCATTTGATATGCTACTCCTTCATTTATTTATTATTTTATTTACTTAGTCAATACACATATACTTATTATTCACAACATTTTAAATACTTATCTAGATAATAGACATACAGATTTAAACAAATGATTGTGGTTTTATATCCAGGGTACAAAAATTGCTAACGACTCTTAGTTTGTTCCTAGAAATTTTTATTCTGAATCTAGGAGCTGTCACTGAGAAACCTTTGATAAAGCATTAAATGCATGGAGGATAATTGCCAAATTGCATGATATTTAATGAGTTACTTTTTATATAAATCCACACAAACTTCTAAAATTCAATATACTAATTAGGTATTGCCAAATAAAATGGAATGTACCAGTGGCTGGTGCTACAATACAGTTGCATAACAAACCACCTCAAAACTCAGTGGCTTAAAGCAAGAGTAAATCATTCTTGCATGAATTGAGTAAATTTATCCATGCATCTGTGGGTCAGCTTGGACTCAGCTAATTTAGTTGGTGTTGGTTGGGCTTGACTCCAAGCTGAAGTTGTAACCCACATCGTCTATGTTTGTCTCTCATACTTCTTAGCCTACTCTGCTAAATGAAGGATGTTCTCATCATGTCAGTGATAGAAAAGTAAGAAGTCTAGTTCAACTGTGCAAGCCAGTTCCAAGGCTCTGTTTACATATGTCTGATAACATTCCTCTAGACAAGCATGCCATGTACCTGAGGGCAACATCAATTGAGCAAAAAAAATTATACTCTATCTATAATAGAAAAAATGCAAAAAGAAAAATAAGATTTGAGAAAAATACAGCAATCTGTATCACAAGTGAAATAAGTTGTTAACCAAAGATTTCATTGATCACTATTTCCCTAAATTTTTTTAAAAGACTACCATGGAGTGAACTCTATTTTCCTATTACTTTTTCAGTATATATAATCAGATGTC
Organism: Plecturocebus donacophilus; assembly: GCA_004027715.1. Taxonomy (NCBI): domain Eukaryota; kingdom Metazoa; phylum Chordata; class Mammalia; order Primates; family Pitheciidae; genus Plecturocebus; species Plecturocebus donacophilus. The sequence goes on from PVKP010009542.1 coordinate 65,702, forward strand.
TATTGATTAAAAATAATTTCACAATTAGTTTTTAACATTATGTAAGAAAACATTTTTCTGATCTTATAATTAGTTACATGAAATCATACTTTATACATTTTATAGATATAACTTAAAAGTAGAAAGAATTTTGGTATCAAGATACGATTTCACTGTGGGTCCTTGATTTGGAAAATTTGACAAATATCAAGATAAGGAGGGGAAAATGTCCTTATTAACAGTAATAAATATTTTGTAGAATTCCCTATTTAGGGCTTATTTACTTATAGTCTGAGATTCCTTAATAAGTCCTCACTATGAAATAAACTCTATCTTAATATTCTTCTATAGTGAGTAAATAGTTATGTTCCCACAACTTCAGCTCCTAAATTTTTCTGTTTCCTAATCTGTTAACAATCCAAGCAAATTTACAAAACTCTATGAAATTCCCATCTAATTCTACAGCGTGTAAAGATGCTTGAAGCTCATAGAAAATACTGCACATGAGTAACTACACTTTTGCTTTAACTATAATTTCAATAAAAATGCGCAATTCTGAATATTAATAAATTTATCAGTAACACACTGCAAATATACAAACAAAATAAGTCCATGGATTAAATATTATACATTATTTTTTAAATGCCATCAATCTCAGTCCCCACAGTATAAAATTCAGCAAAATTCATTAGTTGTTTCTTGATTTATTCTTCTATAGTTTTATATACATTCGTAATAATGATAACTACAATTATAATGTTTGTATATTTATTGCATAATACATAATAAAATATTATATATTCTATAACATATGGTCAAATATAAAACTATAAGAAATGGTAATTATTATTATCCTGGAACTAACACACTTAGCTCCTGTACCAAGAGCAGTGTTTGGAATTCAATCCTCATTTATACAGCTGTTATTGTTATCTGCTTTTTATTAATGAGACAACTATGACACAGACAGTTTTTGTATCTTGCACAAGAGATCACTCACAGAGCTAAGTGGTGGAAGCAGGATATAAACTAAAGAAGTATAGATATTATCAATATATATATAGAAAAATCTCCATATTTTAAAACTATAGTATCACATTTTTACTGAATTATTGACTATTTCTTACTGTTGGAAGTTTTTTTTTTTTTAATAAAGCTCCAAGTTCCATATTTTTCTATAAATTTGATAAAGTGTTCATGCTTAAAGATACGTTTCCTCACTGGTTATCACCCTTCTGTGATATTTGTATGGTTATAGCAAAATTTAATTAACTCATCTCTCATTGATGAATATTTATACTTTTTCAGTCTTTTTCTGGTATAAATAATAATGTAATAAATCTTTATAATGTTCTTTACATTTAAGAGACAGTCTTTGCCATACAGTTTTTGCTAGGTCAAAGAGAATTTTTAAATATAGTATTGACTAATATCATCAAATCCCTTACCATAATTAATATGTGGGACTACATGTTTTCCCACAGCTGCCCAGAAAAGTGTTTTATCAAATACAGCTTGTATGTTTTCTGTCTCAGAGATGACAAATAGAATCCCAATGTAGTTATATTTAGAAATTTTCTCAATATTGAATGAGGTTAAGTATGTTTTTACATACATCTTCAAGAGTCATTGTATTTCTTTTCCTTCTCATTGTCTCTTCAAATCATTTGCCCATTTTTCTACTGAACTGGTCATATTTTTTCGAAGAACTCTCTATACATAAAGGAAATTAGCCCTATGTGATATGTTTTCAATTCTTCCCCATCCCAATTTTCATTTATCTTGTGATTATTTTTCTATTACTCAAAAGATTTGTATTTTCTTTCTTTGTGCGTTTAAATATAGTCAACTATTTCAATCTCTCAGTTTATGACTCTAAAGTTTGTGTTATGTTTTGAAAACCCTATCTCAATCTGGGTTAATACAATAATTTCCCCATAGATGAATCTAAAACACTTATGGTTTCATTTCATTCTAAAATATTTAGTCCATTTGGAATTTATCATTTATGCCTTTTAGGAGTTACCATGTTATAATTTTAAATGTGCTATTTTCAACGAGGGTCAGGCAGGCTATTTTATTAAGTGAATATTAGGACCTACATTTTTTTTTGTTGAGTATTCGGAATTCTTCTTAATTTCAATGACATCTTAAGAAGTTATTTTATGTGCTATACCTTTACTGACTCAGTAGTTAGCATTCTTCTTGTGAGCTTTTTTTTTTTTTTTTTTTTCTTATCAG